>JAMKCH010031299.1:0-26422 GCA_023653785.1 Ophioderma brevispina | reverse complement strand
ACATCGTAGGATCTAAGTTGTTTGAGCTATGTCTGTCGGATATTTGGATCCTACATATTAGTTTAGCAAGTCTCATCGCTTCCTTGATCGTGATTAGCATCGCTGACACAACTGCAATCGCCTTTTTATGTGAGTATTTCAGTCATAGATTGTAGGAAGATAAGACATTTCATTAGCAGTAAGTTTTAGCAGTAAGTTTTATTTCATTAGCACTAAGTTTTATTTCATTAGCACTAAGTTTATTCATTAGCACTAAGTTTATTCATTAGCACTAGTTTTCTTTCATTAGCACTAAGTTTTTATTTCATTAGCACTAACTTTTATTTCATTAGCACTAAGTTTATTCATTAGCACTAATTTCTATTTTCTGAATATTTTGGTCTAATAGGTTTATTTTCCGAATATTTAGTCTAATACTCTTGTCTTTACCAGATGGTAGTTAGACACGAATGATTTATTCTCGGTCTTTCAGTTGTCCTTGTATTCTTTGTGTGGAAAAATACCAATCTTTGAAAGTAAATTATTCTCTATTAACGTAAACCTTTCTGAATAAAACTCTCTTTAAAAAAACCGCCATTCTGTGTGAAATATTCAAGAAGGCATCGAACAGGCGATCTGCCTGTCTGCAATCACGTTATTAATGAGAACTAATGACGCAAGCAGACAAAGTGATCTCGTAATACGCAAGATTGATGCCTGTCTGCGGGCCTGACGGCTGCTCTACAGCCTCGGTTTTTAAGCTGGGTTCGCCAAACTCATTGATGGAAATAAACTTTAAAAATCATGAAAATAACAAAGCACGAGTTTTGCCATAATGTTGAATTTTGCGCGCCACTGGGTCAGACTTAATTTGTATTTGATCTTCGCCCTCAGCGTGCATACGTAGAATTTTATGAAAATAAAGCTCATTCAACACATAGTGTGGTTGGTGTGTATTCCCATAGGATTTTGTTGCTGTTTGGATTTCAATAAGGCCTAAACTGCCAGAAAATGATGTGCAAATTTTCAGACTGATGCACCCTTCTTCAAGGGGGGAAATGTTTGTACAAGGAAAATTTTTATATTGAGTCAAATTGTATTTTAATGTACACTAATGCGTTCGTCTCCTTATAAAGATTATTAAAAAGTATATATTTGCCTAGGTTCCAACCTTATAGTTAAAGCGGTATAGCCCCATAATGGTTCAAGGTTACCTTGGGGTAAATGCTCCGATGTTGTTGAAAGTGGTGTCAAATCATTCCTTGTGTCATACTGAAAAAGAAAATTCTTTTTAACTGATTTGCTGATATCAACATTGCAATATCCAGGGAAAGTTTTGGTGACCCCCATAGACCTTGTAGAACCCTTGCTACATTTTGCTACAAGTAATTAGCCAACCAAATGTCACACAATGTAAAATAATATATTTTGGATCCTATGGGACAATACAAATAACTTATCACCAGTTTAAACAAAATCTGAGCATTGGGTAAATTTTACCCCAGGATGACCTTGAACCATTATGGGGCTATAGCGCTTTAACTCAAGGTCGGAACCTAGGCCAATATATATATTTTTTTCTAATCCTTATAAGGAGACGAACATGTTAATGCACATTAAGACAAAATTTGACTCAATTTCAAATTTTCCCCGTGTAGTAACATTTTCCTACTTGAAGAAGGGGCAGCAGTCTGGAAATTTGAACCCTATCATTTTCTGACAGTCTGGTCCCTATTGAATGAAAACCAGCAAGAAAATCAATTTTAGCACAAAAAAGCTTTCGTCTATGCTACTTATTTTAATATTGTAATGTATTTCGTCATTATCGAACACCATATGCCTTAGCGTGTGATAGCAAGAAAATAAAAAAACATGCCATGAGGGCAAAATGGGTCCTTTCCAATTTAACATGAATATACTTGTATGTCAATGGTCAAAATTGACTTCATGTATGATTCAGCCCACTTTGTAACAGTCATTTGATTCAGTCTTTGATTCAGTCATAGTCGAATCAACACGACCGGTTGAGTTTAAATGCATATGAGCATACACCATATTGTCGAGACTATAACATGGTAAGATGGTTTGTTCTGCTGTTCTGTTATTTTTTTTAGCTTCTGCTATTGGCTGTTTTAGTGGGTTGGCTATACCGATAGTGGAATATATGACATCAATGCATCTCAGCGACGGAACAAGGTAAAACATTTTCCATTGATCATTTTTTTAAAAATAGTTAAGGACTTTCTGGGTAAAAATTGAAGCATGACTTGCAGACTAAGTGTAAATAAATTGGTCAAACATGACAAGTACATAAGTTAGTCCAAACCGAAACAAAAATAATGTTTACTGTTGCCTAGATAGGGTGTTTTGTCATAGGGGCAAATAAAGTTCGTTCACGTGTGTGACTTCATGAAGAATGACTCATTATATCATATATAATACGCCCTGCTCGGCCGGAAAAGGCTAAAGGCCAATCATTGCCCAGCTCCACGTTCATTAACTGAATATTGGGCTATTCCAGAAAAAAAAATGCCCCCCCCCCTCTTAGCGGGTGGGAATCCCAGACTTTTTGTCACTTTTGATTGAAAAGCTGGAATTCCAGAATTTAAGTCTAAAGGGGTGGGGAATCCAGACCCAATTTAGGTATATATGATGTGACGAATCATTTTTAACGATTTCAGAGGAAAAATTCCAGAAAAATCAATATTTTCAACACCCTCTACACCTAACCATGATCCTCTGGGAATTACCATATGTTTACATTGGTAGTCTAGGAATCCGGAATTTACGGAAGGTAGGTAGGGTCTGGGAATTTCTGTAATTTACGGAAGGTAGCGTCTGGAATTGCAGATAATTATGGAAGGATCGCCAGGAACTCCAGATTATTTTGTGAACAAAAATTTTCCCTTATGGGGGGGGGGGGGGGGCATTTTTTTCTGGAATAGCCTAATTTTTGAACACGGTAGCGGGATTGTTCGGCTACTGTTATTCTGGACTTGAGACGTGGTCTAGTGGTTAGGGTGTGCCTATGGCGCAAATCTATCAAAACAAAAGCCGGTTCGAATCCCGGTGGGGTCACTTGCTGTGATTCACTCGGGTGCTCATCTGGGTTTTTAATCTGTTATACGAGCTATTGATTAACTACAGAATACCGCTCTCCTCCATGGTGCACTTGGAATTGAGCACGAATCAGGAAAGCATCCCGTCCTTCGGAGGGGACATTAAGCCGTCGGTCACGTGTTACAGAGAGTCACAACTGCACTGACAAAAAATGGAGTGTTAACTTTAACACAGTGGTGTTAATTTTAACAACATCCTGGAGTCACTACGGGACCACACCCACTGGTGTTCGATACACCCCTGTTAGTTTATATAAACACCAAATTTGGTGTTACAATTATGATATAACACATGATGGTGTTATGTACACCATATATGGTGATAATAATTTTTTTAACACTGCCGTGCCAAATTGCAAATACGGTTGTTAATTTAAACACTCTCCTGGGATCAATACGGGACCACTCCCTCTGGTGTTAATTCACACCAAATCTTGGTGTTAACATTGATATTTGTAAATGTGATATTGTAGTCCACAATGCTTGATTTGGTTATTTTTGGCTTCTATTATACAATTTGCTTGCCTCTAACAAATCATAAACAGAACATAAAATCCATAATTTAACTTATGCAGCAACACAGAGTGGTGTTAAATGCATAAATTTCAACACCAGAAACTAACACCAACAAGCTTGACACTGACTTGGTGTTGAAATTTTAATACCTCGAGTTTTTGCAGTGGTACATTTAATCGCAGTCCAGTGTCGAATAGAGGAGGGTGTAAACCCGGACTGTCCCAATCCCGCCCCAGTTTCAAAATAACGCGGGCTGTTAGGAGCGTCCGATCATAGTGACACGCGGCCCCGCCACAAGCCATGACGAAGGACTTGGGGACACGAACGAACGAAACGATTTCTGACTGTGAATTCTAGTAGTCAAATGTTACCTAACCGAGAGTGAAGTTCCACCACCACCACAACTTACGATCTTTACGAAACCTTCCAAGTGATCGGAAATCACGCGTTTTGAAATATATCCCAACATTTCTTCATTTACATTTACGCCTTTATGATGCATTTGGCTTGCAGGTGCGGGCGTTTGCTTTCAAGATCACTTGAAAGTATTGCTTCATTTGGCGCGATAATTTTTCCGACTGTATATGCAGCGACCGTTGTCCATGGAGATCCCGGGGACCGTCTTCTATTTGGGCTATGTTTGGTGGCTGGAGGTTTTCTTGCTATGTAGTTCACTAGGTTAACATTTTATATTATAATATAATATCACAAATTCTCGGCCAGACGAATCGACAAAAAAAGTCACAGTCGAGCTATCGGCGATTGAAGTATGGGAAAATGGTGTAAATACATTGTCTTAAAATTTTAAAAACATTTAGGGAAATGAATTTATATGCTTTCCAATAAAAGTATCATTTGTTTTCTTGTTCAAATTTTAATTACAAGAAAAAGTGCCATTTTGGTGGGGGGACAGACAGTTCAAGATTTTAATAGTTATTATGAATTTACACATGATTTGCGTAAACCACGCGATTTATCAGTAAATTTATATTATTTAAAAAAAAAAAAAAAAAAAAAAAAAATGTGTATAAATTGGCCCATAAGACAGTATGTGTAATATTGTGGTCGACCACATTTGAGAGTATTTCTCATAATTAAAAGGAAAAAATTCCTGGGCTTAACATTACTGGAGTATGAGAAAAGTGACCTTTCTCTGATACCCAAAATCGAAATGATGGGAGCCAACCATCTTTAATTGTGATGCATTGAAATCACATCCAAAACTTTTTTTTCTCTTTCAGAATTCTGCATTGCACTTTGTTCTCCGGAAAACAAAAATAAAATGAATCAACGGATAACGAGACGATGAGCTGACATCGATTCAGCAGAAATTTTACTCGCCCTTTTTGGAAACCCTCACGATGTTCAATTTTCTAATATTGGGACCTCCTTACTTATGGAAAATGATTACACTATAGTCGATCCAACCTCATATGTCCCCCCCCCCCCCCCCATACTATTTTGTGCGGGTAGGTATAAGCTCTGAATGTATGAGGAGCAATAATTAAGATTCAACAACAAATCATTGATTTTGAAAGTCGTCTTAGATAATTAAATGAGCGTAGCATAATGATCCAGTGCCAGGCCAGTGTGGGATTTAAAGAAGGGAACGTATCAATATTTTCCTGGCGTATGCAGGTGCATTCGAATGTCAATGTACACCAAATAAACCCGGTACATAACACGGGACTTTAAACTTAAAATCTGTTCCAAAACTGTTCCTCGAAGCTCTACTAAAACGTCACCGAAATAGATGGGAAAAATGCAATAAAACATGTTATTGGGATAGTTAAGACTCCACATGGAGCAAGGAGAATATTGTTGATATTAACATAAATCAATCCTATACGCGATTCATTCTGATATGTGACCCCGTACCCTTCTTTTGGAGGTGAAAATTCAATGAGGGGCAAGGACTTCTGTTAATCATGTTATTGTGAGGAATTTCAAGGCCTGAAATACACTATTGTGCAATTTCAATGACATGAATGAAATTGTATTTAGTGGCAGGTGAGTGAATTATATTCGGAGTGTCCCCAAGATAATCCGGTGTGGCACTTGCATGGAAGCTTTCATTCCTCTCCGACTTAATTGAATAGGTCCCAAAACTCCAGGGGGACGAACGCGAATCGACTATAATCAAGCGACGGAGGAGATGTAGTTAATCGGAATCAGCGACGACGATGAATGTAAGTGATAAAGTTTGCACATGACGACAAACATTACTTTTTTGTGCTCAGTCCTAATTTTTACTTGGGCGGAGTTCAAATGCTATTGGGATCGGCTATCATTATAATACACGATTATACCTGAAGTGATTGCCACCCTATTATATAAAATTGTCGGCAGCCCAAAAATATAGAGGGACGGGCATAGGAGGTGGGGATCGGGAATATATCGGTCGTGGCCGTATGTAAGGGAACTGGTTCCCGTGGGCCTTCGTGTTTATTGTCTAAGTTGTGTTGGATTCCAAATACATTACCACTATATCAAAAAAATCGATGGTGCCCAATTTTTCGGAGCATTGATAAATATAGGTATGCAAATTAATAGACGTATTAAAAAAATCGTAGAAACCGCTCAAGTACCATGAAGGTTTCACTGAAAAGGTAGAAAAAAAAAAAAAAATACATTCCTTTAACATTACCAAATCTTATCTGGCGTTTCACCTTGATAGCGTCTTCAACATGAAGATGCGGCCAAAACAGGGCGCATTTGAAGATAAACCTTAAAATTATCATATTTAAATGCATTATTTGTGTCTACCATCCCAAAATTAATATTAAAGTGTAAGAGTTATTCCTGCCGTAGAAACTCGTGTCGTCGTTTTCCATTTTTATAAAATGAGAAATCCCAGATGCGACCAATACGTCTGCAGTTTCAGACTTCAAAGCTACAATATTACCATATGTCTGTATTATATTTAGTTATGTATCATCCAGAAATTATTGAAAGGTATAAAATTGGGGGTAGGAGACACATTTTTTATCACCAGATATTTATATTAATATTACTTTATTTGTTAGCAGTCTTAAATTTCAAGATGTTGATCATAGTGAAAACAGGTACTGCAATTGTGTAGGTTTAAAGAACTTAGACGGAAGGAATATTGCCATAATTTTTCATTTGAAGTATGTTCAACGAAACCAAAATATACTAGATATGAGTTATTAATGTCAAGGTATATGGTTATTTCTATATTAAAATTCGTACTTTTATGTGATTTCTGGATAATATAACGAAATATATCCCGATGGTAATTGTACATTTAGCGAAAGTGAAGACGTCCATATTGGGCTGCCATCTTGTTAAGGCAAGATGATTATTAAATATATGCCTGACAATAGATTACGATGCCTTTAAAATAAAATTACGTGGTTTCTTCCCACATTTATTATAGCTTAGTCATACCATGTGGATTTATTCACAAATTGTGCCATTTTGATTAAACTTTTGGAGACCATTTTAGTAAATCTGGATCGGAAGCATGCTAATGCTCGATAAGAGTTTCTGATACTCGTGAAAATATATGGTGCTTTTTCCTCATATTAATGAGTCTTTGGCCCAATATGCCGCATTTGTAATATTTTTCATTTTTGGACGCCATATTGAGTATGTAGAATGCTGCATGTTTTCATTGTTTTTAATATTTTGAGCCTCCGTTATAGAATGATAAAAGGAAGCAGTAAACGGGTGATTTGATTGTGTACTGGTGTAGTAATTTTGAACAGGACGTCATATGAATTTGCATGTAAAAAATAAATTAATGTGAACACACACTCTTGAAAAAAATGGGCACCATCATTTTTGGTTCAATCATATCATAATAACAAGTTCCCGTAGAGACCGGAACATAACATCAAGCCCACGGGAAACACCACTTGGCACTAGGGGGGGACTGTAGTGAAAGATCTTAGGTGAGTGTGCAAATCCGGATAAAATTGGAATTTTGGTCCACAAGTCCTTTATACATTGATAATCAAAAAAAGTTTTATTGTTCCGATTGTGTTGAAAACACACCATGATATTTGTCTAGTGACAAAGGATTCCATAAAGGTATAGTTTATACTCCCTGTTGACTTATAGTTACAATTATGGGGTAAAAACTGTAAAAAAATTGCGGTAAAAAAGTCAATTTTGGTTTGTACAGGGGTCAAAAATTAAAAGTTGTTCCAATTTTTGTAAAACGTGGTTCCAATGTTGGTTTAGCTCATAGAATGAAATATAGGAATGTTTGACATCTTACGTGTCGGGTTAGACCAAAATGGCGAATAAAGTCAACAGCTATAAACAGCTATTGGCAGCTATTGGATTCAAGACTTGTAAACCTATTGTTGGGATAACGTGAAAAACTAAGCATAACAGATAAGGCAAAACTATTCCTTATTCAAATCCTTTAAGCTAGAAAACAATTTGCACCACATATAACTGAATCAAATAAACTTTACCTGGTTGGACCCGATGTGTGTACACATCAAATTGACTTTTTTCACCATTTTTACAGTGTTACCTCATAACTCCGGAAACTATAAGCCATAGAAAGTGTAAATATCCCTTTTTGGAATCCTTGTGACAGGAACAAACCAAATGGTGTGCTTTTAACACATTCAGAAAAACTTTAACTGTTTGACCCATGTTATAACCTTGAAACCCACGGCTTGGGGGCCATTAAGGGGGGTTGACAAGTGCTTCCCTCAATTTTATGGATTATCACTGCCTGAAGTACTTGTGTTCAAAAATTCACATTTTATCCGGAAAAGCGCACACTCGTTACACATAGTCCCCGCACACCGACTAATAATATAAATAAATCCACGAGCCCACTCATACATACGTAGACGATTGCCGAATGGCGGACTATGATTTGACAAGTCATCATCATGTCATGAGTAAAAGGAACGGGGAGGAGGAATAGTCGTCATACGAGACCGTTTTTATTTGGAGTCCATTGAAGGAGTATATATTCTAGAAATATTTTATTACTTAAAGTTTATTAAATTCAGAACGAAAAATCCTCAGAAAGTATTCCAACAATGAGCAAATCTCTGTCTATATAAGGATACTGGTTGTGTTCCTTGAAACTGAAAAGGACGCATGGGAGTTCCCCAAACCTAGAGGGACGGAGTGTCTTTGGAGTACTGTGCACTTATGGAAAGAAATTTAGCCTAGACCTATCTGAGGAGGTTGTTCAAGAAGTATTTCAGAAAAAACATAAAGTAAACTTTTGGGCCCAAGGAGGTGAAAATTCCGAAATGCTTAGTTGTTGATGAAAGTGACCTCACAATTCTCGTTTACACAAAAGCCATCAGAATAAGAATAGTTTGCCCTACCTTACTCGTTACCTATAACGGACAAACCATTCAAGCTAGCTCAGTAGAAGAGTTCAAATGACTTATATAGACTTAATGTGTTAAATGATTTCTTTTTCTGAAGCTTAAAGCATTTACAGGTATATGATCTTGGGTAAGATATTGTAATTATATTATAGCAGGCTGCGGTGGTACAAAGAAATCATTGTATTGTACAGTGGGTAAAAGTCCCCGGATGCAATACAATATTCTGTTAAATATTGTATCGCATTCGGGCATTTTAGCGAGAACGACATAACTGAAACACTGTATCGTTCAGACTGGTAGACTGGGGTGTTTGATCATGTTGATCAAGACTCGCCAGTTGGACTACAACGCTGTCAACGCAAGGTTTGGTTTTAGTCAGCCTGATATTTAAATAATAATAATAATAATGTTGAATGGCTTTTTTCGTATGATACATGAATATATTGCACTTGCTAGAAAAATATTTTTCTAGGTTCGTGCAACATATTTGATATCATACTCAAAGCCGTTCAATATTATATAAATATTAAACGGCCGCTGGAAACTTTCCTGCAATCCCTGCAATATGAAATAGCGCCATGTACGTGTATCCGCTCTGTTGGTTTAGAAGGGCAAGTTAGGTCGCTAGCCCGAAATTAAAATAGATTTGCTAGCCTAAAAAAGTCCAAAAAAGGTCAAAAGGTCATTTTTTATTTAGATTCTAGTGCACAATTACTGCTAAATATGTTGAAGTTGGTGGATCCAGCTCACTGTTGACTGGTTGGGGTTGTGGTCTATATCCACCGGTGGACGAAAGGTAGGCCTAGGGCACTCATTGAGAATGTGATCTGCAGTCTGTAATGGAGAGCCACATTGGCAGTGGCGTAACCAGTGGGGGGCCAGGGCAAGCTGCCCCCCGGGCCCCGGACACCAAAAAATGGGAAGGAAAAAAGGGAGAAGGAAGAGAAAAAGAGAAAGAAAAAGAGGGAAAGAGAAGAAGAAAGGGGAAAAAAGAAAGAAAAATAGGGAAAGAGAAGAAGAAAGGGGAAAAAAAAAGAAGAGAAAAGAAGAGAAAAAGAAAGAGGGAAGAAGAGAAAGGGGAAGGGTGAAGGTTGCCCCGGCTGGGTCTACTCGGCGAGCACAGCGAGCCGAAAAAATTGGCGCCTGAAAAATCAGGAAACTTCTTGAGTCTTGCCCCCTGGAGGCTCAGGTCTGGTTACGCCCCTGCACATTGGCAGGCTGGAGATGATCGCAGCCCCCATCGGTGCATAATGCTGTTGAAACGACCGACACCTGTGCGAATCCTGTTCAAGACTAATTCCTTACGTGGAAGATTGCTACCAGGTGGGAGTTCTGTCATAGGTGTGATAGTGAATTGGTCTGGTCTTGGAGTATCTAGCCAGGCAGTGTTCCATGTCTGAAGATGTTGAATGGAGTACGACGAGAGCGCAGTCTCTGTCTGCCGAGCTGGTGTGATTCTTTGACAGGGTTATAAAACAGATGCTTGTTGTCCAACAGAGCCATGTTCACCAGTTTATGTGTGTGATGTTCTCTCCGAAGCACTGCAGGTGCTATGCCTGAAAACACTGGCAGAAACGCAGATGGAGTGGGACGAAGGCAGCCAGTAATGGTTCTCATTGAGTAGGCCTACTGTGTCCAGCTTTTTTGTGTAAGAGCTATTGCACCATGATGGGGAGGCATACCCAGCAGCGCTGAAGACCAGAGCCAGGGCAGTGGTGCATAGGTGGGTGTGCTAGCACCCCAGGAAGATCCAGCAAGGTGGCACAGGAGGTTATTCACATGTGACGACTTGAGATGCTGCCGATAAGTAAGCTGCCGATAAAGCTTTACTCCCAGGTTGATGTAGGGTTGTATGGCAGAGGCGCTCCATTGAGGTTGATTTGAAGCTGGCGATGAGTCTCTTTGGTGTTAAGATGGAAGGCAGTAGCGGTGGTCTTGGCTTCACTCAGCTTTGAGGGTCCAGGTCTTGAGATATGCTGCAAGTAGGGCCATATCTGAAGTAAGCGTACTTTCTACTTCAGTCCAGCTTCTGTCCGAGTGAAGAAGAGCAAGATAGTAGGCGTTGCCATATTGTCTATATGTTGTTTGAGGTAAATCGCTGATATACAAGTTGAGGAGTATGGAGCCAGTGAGAGCCAGTACTGACGCAGTCGACTTCTCTGTCCATCACTGGTCATGAGGACAGAGCTACGGTTAGCAAGCATTACATATGAATTGTACAAGGTGACAATCCGGGATGGTCCTGAGAAGCTCGAGTGTCAGGCCTTGGTGCCACACAGTGTCATACTGTCATTGATGCATTGAAGGTCCACCAAGATGACGCCTCTTGCGACGCTTTTCAAAGCTCTCCTCATGTCTTTGATGAAGTTTTCCAATTGATGGACACGGCCCTTCCCCGGCCCACAGCGAAATCCTGCATGTTCGTCAGGCAGATTGAATTCGACGACTGGCTCCAGTTGGTCCAGAGTCAGCCTCTCAAGGAGTTTGAAGGAGACACATAGTATTGATATTGGGCGGTAGTTCTTGGGGTTATCAACAGGCTTGTTTGGTTTAGGGAGTACGATAATAGTAGCCCTTCTCCAGACCTTGGGTAAGGACTGGTTGGTGAAGCAACATGTGTAGAACTCCTGGAGCCAAGTGTAAAATTTTGTATAAATTGGTTGTAGGTATAAAGGTCATTTTTAGACAATTATCACTTGACTCAAATTTTCTTTTTATGTTATTATTGTATCATCAATTTTGTGAATTTATTTACTTACTTATGTAACTAGAGAAAAGAATCCTATATAAGGTAACATAAAAAGCGTTTTTGTAAAAACCAAGAGAAAAATGAAATTCCCTAATGATAAATCTGAAAGGTGCTGATCTGTATACATGTTTAAAGACTTTTATGGAAATCTCTACTATAAATAGATGGGCATTTTCTCATGGGATTTCTAGGTATGATGCAAATTAAAGATTGTAGCATAAGTAGTTTCCAATGATGTCATCAGTGTGAGATCTAATTGGATATTAGGTTATGTTTATGCATGATGCTACTGTAATCGCCTATTTTTAAAGATGGTAGCTGCTAGTACCGTATATAAAAATGATCTGCAAAGTTGAGAGATCTGAACAGTATAGTTTGCTACAACATCTGTTAAAGGCACTATCAGTGATTTGATAAATCAGAAAATAAAAAAAATCATCAAAAATCAGATTTTTGCATGTTTGTAACAAGTACAGGTATCCTAACACACCCTGCAAATGATTGGACCAGAAGCAACCTAATAAGGGCAGAATCAGAATTTTAGTCATTACTGTCAGAACGGACACTTACTACAACACGTAATTGAACAGAGATTCGTATCCTTGAGCACTGCCATTTGCTTCCTTTTCTGTTAATTCTTCAGTTGGAAAAGGTAACTTATGAGAATTCTAAAGACTTATCCTTCACTTATCCTACTAATTTCAATATTTTTCAGTCTTTCGGAGAAAATCACTGATAGTGTCTTTTGAAAGCATTTTTCTGCTGCCATCTTTGAAGCTGAAGAGAGCTTCAAAAGAATTCTCTTTTGTGGTCCTAGAAGAGGACATTTGTGACAGATGGACATTTTTGATCAGCAACAAAAAAAAATTCAGGTCATTTGTCCATAAGGCTCACATAAGTGACAGGAGATTTTTTTAGTGTGTGATGTTCTCTCCGAAGCAATGCAGGTGCTAGCCTGAAAACACTGGCAGAAACGCAGATGGAGGGGACGAAGGCAGCCAGTAATGGGTTCTACTTGAGTAGGCCTACTGTGTCCAGCTTTTTGTGTAAGAGAGATGCACCCTGAGGGGGAGGCATACCCAGCCGCGCTGAAGGACCAGAGCCAGGGCAGTGGCTGCAATAGGGGTGGGTGTGCTACCCCCAGGAAGATACGGCAAGGTGCACAGGAGGTTATTTGCAAATACTGACTTGAGATGCTGATGATAAGTAAGCTGCCGATAAAGCTTTACTCCCAGGTTGGTGTAGGGTTGTATGGCAGAGGCCCTCCATTGAGGTTGATTTGAAGCTGGCGATGAACTTCTTTGGTGTTAAGATGGAAGGCAGGTAGCGGTGGTCTGGCTTCGCTCAGCTTTGAGGGTCCAGGTCCTGAGATATGCTGCAAGTAGGCCATATATGAAGTAAGCGTACTTTCTACTTCAGTCCAGCTTCTGTGAGTGAAGACGAGGCAAGATAGTAGGCGTTGCCATATTGTATATATGTTGTTTGAGGTAAATCGGATACACAAGTTGAGGAGTATGGAGCCAGTGAGAGCCAGTACTGACGCAGTCGACTTCTCTGTCCATCACTGTCCTGAGGACAGAGCTACGGTTAAGCAAAGATTACATATGAATGTACAAGGTGACAATAGGATGGTCCTGAGAAGCTCGAGTGTCAGGTTCACTGTGCTGAGTGATATTACAGTGTCATAATGCATATGCTGAATGATAGTTCCACCAATTTTTGATTTTTTGTACGTTTCTTTCTTGCCTTACGACGCTTTCAAAGCTCTCTCAATGTCATTTGTGAGTTTTCCATCGATGGACAGTGCTCGGCCACAAGCGAATTCCTGCTTTTCATCAGGCAGATGGGATTCGAGGACTGGCTCCAGCCGGCCAGGATCAGCCTCTCAAGGAGTGAAGGAGACCACATAGTATTGATAGTGGGCGGTAGTTTTGGGGTTATAACAGGCTTGTTGGTTAGGGAGACGGATAATAGAGCCTTCTCCAGACCTTGGGTAAGGACTGGTTGGTGAAGCAACATGTGTAGAACTCCTGGAGCCAAGGGTAAACTTTTGTTAATTGGTTGTAGAGTAAAATGGGTCATTTTTAGAAAATTATCACTTGACTCAAATTTTCTTTTTATGTTATTATTGTATCATCATTTTGTGAATTTATTTACTTACTTAGGTAATAGAGAAAGAGATCCTATATAAGGTAAATAAAAGGTTTTTGTAAAAACCAAGAGGGAAAAGAAATCCCTAATTGATAAATCGAAAGGTGTGATCTTGGAAATGTTTAAAGACTTTTATGAATCTATTACTATAAATAGATGGCCATTTTCTCATCGGATTCTAGGTATGATGCAAATTAAAGATTGTAGCATAAGTAGTTTCCAATGTGTCATCAGGTGAGATCTAATTGGATATTAGGTTATGTTTATGAATGATGCACGTAATCGCCTATTTTTAAAGATGGTAGTGCTAGTACCGTATATAAAAATGATCTGCAAAGTTGAGAGACTGAACAGTAGTTTGATACAACATTCTGTTAACAGGACACTACAGTGATTTGATCAATCAGAAAATAAAAAAAATCATCAAAATCAGATTGTTTGCATGTTTGTAACAAGTCAAGGTCCTAACACACCCTGCAAATGATTGGACCAGAAGCACCTAATAAGGGCAGATCCAGATATTTTAGTCATTAGTTGTCAGAACGAGACCCTTATACAACCAAGTAATTGAACGAGATTAGTATCCTTGAGCCACTGCCATTTTGCTTCCTTTCCGTTAATTCTTCAGTTGGAAAAGTGTAACTTATGAGAATTCTAAAGACTTATCATTCACTTATCCTACTAATTTCAAATATTTCGTCTTCGCGACTAAATCACTGATAGTGTCTTTTGAAGCATTTGTATGCTGTCACTTTGGAGTGCAAAGAGAGCTTCAAAGGAACAAGAATTCTCTTTTGTGGTCCTAGAAGGGCAGTGGACAATGGACATTTTTGATAGCAACAAAAAAAAAAATAAAAAAAAAAAAAAAAAAAATTTAGGTATTTGTCATAAGGCTCATATAGTGACAGGAGATTTTTTAGGATACAAATTTCTCTCAATTGAAAAGGACGATTGATAGACCACTACCAAGAACATTCCGTACGGTTTATGGCCAAACAAAGTACAAAAGAAAACAGCAAACTGGTTTGAACTTGCCGGGACTTCATAATGTCCCATAGGAAACCGTGCTTTGACTTTCTGTCGGCCACGACCAAGAAAGTACTAAATCATCATATTATTCCATAAAGATGGCGTACTCGGTTTATTCACTTCAGGTGTGATATGATACATGGAACGCATTCCAAAATGCAAAAAACTGGGGTTCGAAAAAAATTGGGGGCGCTTTTTGCTGAAAATCCTCCTCATGCTCTTTAAAGGGTATTTCTGACCTTGAAATCCATGATACCATAACAGAAAATAGCTATCCCCATATCTGTCTATTAAAAAAACAAAATTCAGTATTGTCCCTTAATGTAACAAATTTATAGAATGGAGGGTATAAAATAAGGTTCATTTTTTAAACCCGGGGGATCAGTCTTTCATAGACAAGGGGTATCATCCGTGTCCAAGAATTCACGTAAAAAGGGTAGTTTTCAGGATCAGGCCCGTTACGTAAGTAACGTGAAAAAGGGTCTAAAAAATGCCAAAAATCAAGAAAAGGGTTAATTTTCTAAATGAGGGACGTACGCAGTTAGGGTCCATATTCTTTCAGACATAAAAAAAATTAAAAAAAAAAAAGTGTTCCGGACGTCTGTGCTTGCCTTCAAACTGTGCTTTCAAATCTCTAATTTCAAATTCCGCGCTACGCGCGGTAAAAGACACCGTACACGTGATTTTTAGCACCAGACCTATTGTTTGGAGATTGGAGAAATGACGAATCCTTTTGTGATCGCTGATTATGTCCCTTCGCAAATGTTCTATATCACTTATCCATGAAACGGGGACAATTGTTTGGGCAAATTAAAATTATAATTATTTAAATGTCATCAATTCTAGGTTTATAATTTTCTTAAAATAACATTTACTTTTGAACATAATTGGGTGCATAATGGCGCGCGATTCGGCAATTTTCAGGGAAAATGCCGATTTATGATGCGTTCTATACACTGTTAAAAGTTCCTAATTTTACCAGACTTTACCTTTTAAATTACGGTAAACTCAAATTATTCAATAATCTTCATGCTTTATACTATACCTAACATAAAATTTACAATTTGGAACGAAAAATGTAAATAAAGTGGCTAGAAAATAATATACACATGTTGAAAACGAGGTAGTATTATACGCTGACCGTTTTTATATTTTCCAGTAACATTAGTTCGTTGTAACTTACTTGTGTTTTAATGGTCAAATATGGAACCTCTGAAAATCGTTTTACCGATTAAAATGTGTTAATAACGGGGGTCGTAAAGTAAACGTCATTAAGAACAATTGCAAAATCGTATTTTCCTATCATTTTTAAAAATTGTAAAAAAAAAAAAAAAAAAAAAAAAAAAAAATTAGTTTAATTTGAAAAAAGTAGACACACACAATATATATTTATTTAGCAGGTGTTATCCGTAAAGTCATGGGTGTAGTGGAAAGGTTGGACTTGTAATCTTAAGCCCGGGTTCGAATTCTAGGGACTGTATCAATTTATTTCATCTGATGATTAAGGAATTGGTGACATTAAAATGTGTACATTACCATATAAAACAAAGTGTATAAAAATGGTTTAAATTTGTTTTCTTCACGTTTTTCCTTGTTTATTGCCTTTTTCTCCAAAATGTTTGCTGAAATATACTTTTTTACAACCATGTGGTAACCGTAAAATACAAACGTTTGTATGGGCCATAGCTACAACGTGAAAAATTTGGTCAGGGAATTGTATAACGTTTTAATTTTAATATTGTTTACACAAGTCCAAAAAACCAACAATAACTTGAAGCCGAGATTTTTACTCCTTATTTTACGTTCCCTGCAATGGTTTCCCCGTATTTTTAGGGTCAGTTATTTTACGTTCTGCCCCCCACGGGGGTTGTGAGTCCCAGGTGCCAGTCAAATCCCTGTTTTTTTTTTACAAGTTAGTTTCAACAGTTAAATGGATTCCCCAGTCCTATCGACCCATAAGGAAAAGTCTTGAAAACTTCAAAAAAGGTTCCGAGACCACCCGCGTCCGCTACGAACTCTCCATTAAACCCCTTAATTTAATGATAAGTTTAAATAACACCTCCACTATGCATGAACGATATTTTACTGTTGATACCGTCGATCATTGCTAGATGTATTTTAAAGTAACCACTCCAAATATCAATGTTTTTTTAAATAAAATTTGCATGAGAAAAATGTGTTGCGGAAAGCGAAATTGGTAGGGTCCGCGCTTCGTGCGCGAAAGAGAGCGGCACCCCCTTCCGCGCTACTTACTATATGAATTCTCTGTGACACTTTAACCCATCACGTATGTTTTACTTTTTATAAGCCCATTTATCATACCTATAATTTGCTATAGTGAATCACTAAACCCCTTTCAAAATATTTATATCAAATTGCATGAAAATGTGCGTTTGGAAAGTCAAGATTGCAAGGGACCCCCTCCAACCCGCGCTTTGCCTGTAGCGCATCAATGGCCGCTCAGCAGCCATATCGAACTAGTGTACCGCCGTCATGAGATTGTTGTGATACGCCCCGGCTACAAAACGCATTTCCTTTTAATTAGCTTCCTCGGATATATCCTGGCAGAAAAATAACTTTCCCCAGATATTTTCGAATTACACCAAGCTCAGGACAAACCTCTGTGGTGTGCAAAAAATACACTAAAGATATGGTATTGGGTTTTTTAGTATAAAGGGGTAATAAGTGCATAAATTACTTTGCGTAGGGTAGGAGAAAGACAAATACTGTTAGCGGTAAGCAAAATGCCTACTGATACGTTTTTAGGGGTGAAAATTCCATCAAGTACTGTTAGGGTAGCTATTGCGTTGTGCTACGTGTTTAGGGTGAAAATTCAAGCTTCGAAAATACGTATTTAGGGGGCTTTTGTGATTGCTTGACACGGATGATAACCACCTTGTCATTGAGAAGTGGCCCCCCGGGTTTGAAAAACTTACAATCAAAATGGAAATCAATGGGTCAGATCCCAAACCATAAGGGTTCATCCACGTCCATGGACATTCTACAACTACAGTTAAATGGTAAAAAATCACTTGTGTGATCCAGAAGGGAGTCATGTTTGGCGTATTATGATGGAGATTGTTCTTCAAGAACCACAAATGCCATGTCCGATTTATAGAAAATGAGTTGGGCTTGTTTTACGCCATTAATCGTGATATGTACAACCAGGGCAGTGCAAGTTTAAAACAGAGGAGGGGGAAACGTTACAAGATGAAATAACATAGGTTAAAACCCCTAATTTTTTTTAAACAAAAATGCTTAAACCCCCTGTTTTCCTGAATTTTGAAAATTTCAACCCACTGCCAGCCTCGATGCGGCCCATGCGTATAATAACACCATTCCTCAATTAGAGAAGAAGGGAAATTTCAGGTTTTAAATGAGACAAAATAAAGAAATAATGCTTTTTGTTTTTTATTGCTTTATGTTAATTGTGTATCATGCAATCATATAATACATCTTCATGTATTAAAAAAAAAACAGAAACTACAAAACATTGATACAAGTACAACGATATAAGTGCAATTAAAACCGACTTAAAAGGGCATTTTGTGTTTATCTCCTTGATAAAAAGTTCATCCATGACTTAAAGGTGCGTATTCGATATGTTTGGGACCCCCCGATTTACCCGGAAGTAGTATCATTTGATATCAGAGAAAGGCCATATTTTTCTCATTGTCGTCATGAAATTGAGCTCTAAACATCCATTTCATTCCCAAGATATAAAAAAAAATGCGTTTTAGTGGTTAACATCAATATTACACAGCATTGAATAGGGCTTTGCAACTGTTATTGCTTTTACCGTCAAAACCGCAAGATTGTTTCGCACGCTACTTGTTTATTGGGTATGTGCAAGTGCAGGCTCTCATATCAAGTTAGAGAACACAAGACCAAAAGTGAGAATACGGTTAATATTCTTAGAACCATTAAAGGTGCTTGTTCCGATTTATGTGATTGGAGTTTCTCTACTTGATATGATGGCCTTCACTAGCACATACACCCATCCAGTACCCCGTGGACACAAACTGCACGTTTTGGTGGGAGACGCAATAATGCATGTCGCAACGCTATTCAATACTGTGCTAATTTTGATGGTTAACCACTAAAGCGGCGTTTTTTGTTTTTATCTGGGATGAAATGGAATTTGAGGGCTCATTACATAGGAGTAGTTATAGTGGCCCTGTAAATACTCAAATTAGTGTCAAAGTGTGTCGTCGTGACATTTTTTGTTTATCTGTGTTGTCATAATAAAGGAGACTTTTAAACAACAAGTGTGCCTCCACACAGAAACTACATCACCAAAACATCTGATAACAAGTGAACGGTCAAGCTATTGGATAGTAGAAAAAGGTGTGCTCAATGGTCTTAGTGGGACAGTGTGTGTGTTATAAATTGTGGTATACAACATTTTATGCATTTTTTGTTCATAACATCGAAAGAAACATGCTTGGATGAAATATGCTGGGCAATGAGAAGTTAAATAGGAGAAAGTTCAGAGACAAGGTTGTCGATCGGGTCACCCACCTTTAAAAATTACATAACTACTTATTATGTAGAGTTGGTAACTAATCCTTGTTATTGTTTCTATACATATCTTGCTCATACAGCATTTACATGGCAAAGCTCCACTACCACTTCTTCATTAACCAAGAACATTTTCACACAATGTTCACATGAAAACACATGATAGAATACATGCCAGAAAATTTAACCTTGCACAGAATACAATGTGAGCTTGGATAATCCATCTGTGGATTTAGCGAAATATTTTGTCGCGTGAGTGCAAGAAGGTATAAGTGAATAGCTGCCATGTGATACATCTGTGTGCATGCAATGTGATGGGCCTACATATGTGCACTGTCTGTCTTAGGGTGAATTTCGAGAGAGTGCAATCAGAAAGCCTTAATTAACTCAAAAATAATGCTGTTGAGAAATGTGATGTGAATATTTTCCACTAGCAAATCTATTCATTACTAAAAATGTAAACATCAACATAACGCTCAAGATGGTACTGTAAGCAAAATGTTATTAAAATTATTAAACAAGAACAATTTTAATAGACAGACAGAATTAAGAAATTCTTTAATATTTATTTTAAGGGTGCTGAGTTACGTCTTTATGACGGTAACTGAAACGGTAATCTGGAGTTACATCTTCAATCATACTAGATTGACACATTTTCTATAAGATGTTAAGCATGTCATCCCTTTGAATGTTTTTAAAAGAAATCATCAATATTAGTGGGGATAAGGAGCTAAAAAGCTTTTGCACTTTTGGCAATTGTGAAGCTATGAAGCATCAACTCATTTTTGCCAAATAAGGTTACCATCAGAAGGTAGTAACTCAGAGTTAAGCTGTCTGTAGTAAACAAAGTTTACACCAGTTGAGATGTGGCGAAGTGTTATTTTGCTTTAGGCAATAGGAAGTAGATTTGAGTTAAGGCTTTATGGTTTCAGAATTGTAGGTGATACAGATTTTTTGGTACCAAAACCTCAAAATCACCAAAAAGTGAGTTACGTTTGTCAACCCTCGATTTTAGCTTCCTTGAGACAGTGGTTCTGGGATGCTTCTTCAGGAAAACACTAAGAGTAGACCCTCTCAGGGTATGTGGTACAAATGCTGGTAATGAAGACTACAATATGTCTGTTTGATTTGTCAATCCATGGACAAGTTGGGTCATATGAGGGCACCGTACCGATGGCAAAGCCCAAGCGTCAGGGATGACCATTGCAGTGATTGATTCTGATCTTGATCTCGATTTCAGTTCTAGATTTGTCTATTGGATGGGCACGTGTTGGTGAGTGCAACTCCAAATGAAGAAATAAGTTTTAATTTTAGTCTTGACTTACTGTGCCATGAATCTGACGACAGAGCCCAGACTGTGGGACAGTCCACAGACACAAGAGATTTCATAATAATAGGGATTTGACAATGGCAGCTTTTGGCATTTATGACAACTTTCATTGCATGGACATGATTTCCTCTTCACATTAAGTGTTGATCTTTGATGACTTCCTTATTCAGTGACACAAAAGCTATGTATTGAAACCTTAAGGACAGTGATTATTATGAATAGTATTACCAATAATTGTACAAACTGATATAAAAACCTATATTAGTAGAAAAAAAAAACTAAAAGTTTAAAAGACTGCAAGTGGAACTCCAACTTGCAAATCGCCCTGGCTTTTTTGATGACTAAGTATTAACTTAAAACTGATCCGAGGTCATAGTGCGATAGTAGGGTCCAACTTGGCACAATCCCATATGTGTGAGCCTTCACTATGAGTTACAATATGTCATCCACCAAGGCACAGCTCAGTGGGGTTGTATTTGTACATACATTGACATGAATGCCTTGTGTGATCTGGGTATTCATATATCATACACCAAACCCAGAGGGGTTTTCTAATCAATGGTGAATGGACTGGTACTGAAACTGTGCCAAGGGATTGAGATTTTACTAGCTCATACTAGGCTTGGTCAGAAGGTGATAGGTCGTTTGACCAAGTATGGAAGACGAATAGGGAAATGCCTGCACGGAGCGGGAGCAGTCAACCTACACCAAAGGAACACGGCATACATTACTTATGGACACACATACATAATGGACATTCATTCATAGGTATAAATAGATATGGACATCATATGTGGCCAACATAACATGTGGCCATACATACATAACAGACATACAGATGGACATACATTGAGAAGGTATCTGCAATTACAAAGCTCATGGCTTTTTAAACAAGGGGATAAAAGGAAGACAATTGATAAAATAAAAATTCTGACCTACTGCTGACAATAATAGCTAACTACAACCCATATGGCCAAAGAAAGGAGGAAGCTGCCACATGCTATTTATTTGAGCCATTAAAGGGATAGCAGCGATTTAATGCGCATGAGAATCGAAAAATGTGAAAGCATTTTTTTAACTTCTAAATCCGGGGATAAAGTGTACAATTCCATATAACTGCTTAATAGGAAAAAAAACAACCCCGAATATTGAAACAACACCCAAAGTATTTGGGGAAATTGTATACTTCTTCCGGCCCAATCGAGATACAGCAATATGTTGTCTCAAAATATACATGAAAACAACCAGGCAGAATAAACAAAGATCAACGTTTGTGTTTTCAGGTCGAACTGATGGATCTGAGTGCAAAATACAGGCTTAAAATCTGGGAGGGTAACTAGGAAAGTAAAGGGCTTTTTTTATCTTCAAGTCAGAATGTTGATACGCCCACATAAGAGATATTAACGATCAGAATCAAAAGTTACTGCCTTGTCTTGAATACGGGATTTCACGGCAACCACTTGAAGGTATGTTAGGCTTCCTATGCCGTACAACAAAAATACAACAAATATGAATTTTGATTATTTTTTTGATGTTGTTTGCGGGCATTAGTAATCGTGCGTATCCCTTTAATTGTAATTGACTAATCATCTTCAGCATTGAAACTATAATAATGCAACCATTGGTATCAAGATTAAAGTTTCTGATTAAATGTAAGGTGGACTCTCATGACCTGGTATATAGATAGTATTTTACAGATGACCACTGGATCAACTTTTGGGAGCAGCCTGGTTTCTACTTTGAACTGATGAGTGGGGTAATGACAAATAAAAAAATGCAAATGGGGACCAGCAGGCGGAGTCCCCTTCTCTCTGTCATTGGGTTTGGGCCAGACTCCCTTCATATAAGGTTGCTGTGGGGTTCGCCACGCCTCCGCACAGAGAGCTGTTTTGATCCCAGCATTAAGGCCGCAGGTACCCATTTATCTCCTGGGTGGAGGAGAGGCAGCGAGGGTAAAGTGGCCTTGCCCAGTTGCACAACACATTGGCCGACAGAGAGGGCTTGAACCCCAAAAACTCCTTATGTCTTATGGGGCGAGCGGTGCGATCCACTGCACCAACATGTGCCTGGACAAATAAAATTTTTATTATCAACAAAGAAAAATTTTATCAAATGGTTCTATATTAATATGTGTAAAATGTAGAATTCAAGGAACATTTTTATATAATGTATATTTTGCCAATCCGAAAATAAAACATTTCAAAATAGAAATCGATTCGTCATATTTCTATTGGTCTTAACAAAAACAATTTCTCACATGTGATTTATTTAAATGTATTAAAAATGTAATTTGCACCATATTTTTCACAAATGCATTATTTTCTTTCACATTCAGAATTAGAACTGGTTGGTTAGCTCAATAAGATGTATAAGGGCAGTTTTTAAATTTCAATTAACTCATCATATTTATTCAAATAGCAAAGTCAAGTTTCTTTCTCATTTTACAGTCAGTATAGGACAAAATCTCCTGGTAGATTTTCAATTGGGAATTTCCAGAAACATTATTAATTCCTTCATAGGTGATGACAAACACCACTTGATAAGGAACTAGATTAGGAGAATCCCTTCAATTAAAGGATTTGTGATCAAGAGGCGAATTCTGGGGTAGGACATGTCAATAGAAGTCCCATGGATGCTAAGGGTATGGCCATTTAGTGTCAACGCATACTGTTTTACAGCGGTTAATACGCGCATGACGGAATCCAATTGTACTACCTCAAATTGATCCATGGGACGTGTATATGAAAACTTTACCGAATTCTGTGAATTTGCCATGAAATTCCACGGGCCTATTGTATAGGAATTGCAGCACCACAATTTCACACAAAAACCTCCTCATTATTAACTAGCATTTTGGTTGAATTGGCATATGGCGGTGAACGGTAATATATCATTAAAATGAACGTGGTATTAAATCATACTAAAGAAATGACACACTTCCATAGTGAACGCAAGCCCTTTTTGCTAGTTTGCACACAAGAGATTTCAAATAACAGGCGTCACTAAAAAATATGAAAACTTCTGATTTTGGCACGGGTCCAAAGCTTTCTATCAAACTAACCCCATTGAAAGGATTTAAAGCTGGAGAACGCTTTCTTGGTACAAGAATTGTTAAATTCCTAAGTTCCTTTAGGAACAAATAGGAATCCAGCCTGTTTTCTAATTGAAATATAAGCATACAAATCACCCTTTGTTTTCATTTTAAGTTGTTTCTGCAGCCAAATAAAAGGTAGGAAATCTATTGAGAGTCTAATCTATATGAAATCACTATACATATCACAGAAAATAGAGATGACTTGAAATCTCTTGTTGCACCTTTATAAACAGCTCTTTATTTTATTTTATATTCTGCTTCATACCAAAGGAAATGTATAGCTGTATGTGATGATATGTCATGTATTTATCATTCACTCATTCGTACAAGTTCTGCATTCTCAATTTAAAAAAAGGGATGTTTTAAGGAAAAATTCCATGCTAGGCCCCTCAACACATTTGATTGATCGATTTCTTGTTTGTTTTACTTTAAATTGTGGGACACACAGAGGGAATGTTCTGGAAATCCAAAGATACCTAGAAGAGGTGAGTTCATAAAAAGAAACCAGACATAGAATTCTAAAGAGTTGAAAAAATATCACCAGTTCCCAAGATGTTTTATGGATGCGTAATTTTAAGATGAACCAGTTCCAATCCATTTCTTAACTTATATCAACAAAAATACATCCAATGTCTTTCTTATAAGACTTCTACCTCTCAATGATCAGCAGCTAATATACATCCTTTCAATCACAGCTGTTTGAACCCATGCGAGTTGGTCTCTTATTTTCAGAATAATTTTAAGCAATGGTGACACAATTTTGACAACTGATATAAGTAAGGACATGCAAGAGCTATTATCTCTGCAGAAGTCAGAAAAATCCATTGCAGGAATCTTGCCATATAGACCTACAAAGGTCATGACTTGTAGGTTATAGCACTCTGATATGTCCATTTGCCCTAGAAAGCTGTGTGAAATTAGATTTATTTTGTATTTAGAAGGAGATGACCTATATGCATGATTCTAGCAGAATCGATGACAATGCGAAACTCAATTCAATGCATGCAATAATCAACTAAAATTCGATTTTGAAGAAAAATCATATTTGCCTGCAATGAAATTTCATAACGTTTTGTACAGGATATAGACAAAAATTGTCAAAACTGTGTTGCCATTTATATCGTTTGGTTTTATTCTGGTTTTATCATAATAAATGAGACTTTCATACAGCTGTGGAATAACACCTGACCAATTCAGCCTAACTGTAGCCTAACTTTAGTCCCAGCTCCAGCTCTGGTTGGTTATTCAAACCAGTATACTGAATGAAAACCACAGGATACTCATCTATTTCTATCAAAATCTTATGTGCTCTAGTCCATTTATGAATCCATGTACTCTTAAAGGCTTTAACGAGTGAGCAACAAGAGGGCAGCGTGTCTACCGTATTCTTTCCCTTTGGCCATACTTTTTCAACGACATCATTTCTATAAAAAACACAATATTCTTTTGTTACTTGTCCTTTCTGTCTCTTCCATGCCATACCGTCATAGTAAACTTCTTCTGGTGTGGATAGCCGACTTCGGTCGACTAAGAAACATTTTGATAAGCGTATGTTCATGGGTACCGTATCGCAGCATAAATCCTCTTCTGCCTGTAAGATGTACATCAAGGCAACGGGCATGTCTATGACGGACGTTGAATGGACGTGAGTGTAAAGAGTGTCACATTGTTGACATCTGAAAGGAAAAATTTCACAAAATGAACTGCATATTCCTCAACACTAATGTAGAGTAAAAGAGAAAAAAGATTAAAGGTGGGTGTCCCAATTTATGTGTATCTTGTTCTCCACTTGATATGAGAGCCTGGCACTTCCAAACACTTACCATCAAGTATCGTGGGAAACGAACTTGTGGTTTTGATAATAGAAGTGATAATACACATTGCAAGGCCCTATTCACTACTGTGTTGATATTGATGGTTAACCATTAAAACAGCAGTTTTTTGTTTATATCTTTGCAATGAAGTGGATTTAAAAGCTGAAATTTCAGGATGATAATGAGAAAAATATGGCCTTTCATCAAAACTTATACTACCTCTGGGTAAATGAGGCGATCGGAACAAGCATGTTTAAATAGCAGTGATAAGCACAGTTTTGAAAATGTGTTTTTCAAGTCATAACACACAATTTTTCAATTGCCAAGTTGAAAAACTTGTTTTTAATTGTATTT
This sequence comes from Ophioderma brevispina, assembly GCA_023653785.1. NCBI lineage: Eukaryota > Metazoa > Echinodermata > Ophiuroidea > Amphilepidida > Ophiodermatidae > Ophioderma > Ophioderma brevispina. Next base: position 430 of record JAMKCH010031299.1, on the reverse strand, counting down.
TAGTTAGTGAGTGAGTATTAAAATTTAACGTTAACTCAATGGCGGATCCAGGATTTGAAAAATGTCAAAATTCCCGGGGGGCTGAAAGGCTATAACTGGTCCAAAATAGCTCAAAATGGGCTGATTTTGCAAGAATTTGCAGAATTACCGGGAGGCGTGCGCCCCCTCCGCCCCCTCCCTGGATCCGCGCCTGATAACTCAACACAATTGTGTCATATCGTGTCATTAAGATAAAACCATTCAACATAAAAAACCATGCAATATTAAAACTTCATTTCAATTCAAATAACAACAATTGTAAAAAGATACACATCATACACATCATCACCCATCCATGTATAAAACAAGATAACCCAATTGAATACAACAATACACAGAGAGAAACACAGCTTCACAAGATACACTGATCAATACCTAATTATAATTATAC
>JAMKCH010031298.1:0-16051 GCA_023653785.1 Ophioderma brevispina | reverse complement strand
TAATTTAAAATCATTAAAAATCTCAACAAAAGGTTTAAGCTGTTGAAACTAAAAGGCACTCTTTCTTGGTATATTTTATGGTTTGTTAATACCAGAAGGTGTCCCTTGATTTCAACCAAGTTCCAAATTTCCTCCTGTTTGAATTGACCCATGATGATAAGAAAGGAACCCAAATAGGCTGTTGTTTACAAATCACCATTCTTTGTAAAATTGTAATACATAACAGGAGGTTTTGAAGAATCAGTGTTAAGCAATTTGTTTTCACCATAGCTCAGAAAATGAGCGGGTTTAGGGAGGTTTTTATTTTTTAGCACATCAAACCTTTTTAGTGACCGTAATTCCTATTTTAAGCAATCTCCCGATTTTGAAAAAAATCTGTTACCTCAGGAGAAGTTAATTTAAAAAGCATCTGATGTAGTTTCATTGGCATCGTAAATAATTCTTATTAAAGGTGCCTGTTCGCGATTTAATGTTATTATGTTCTCTATTGATATGAGGCCGCCACTTGCCATACACCCCACAAGTACGTGGGAAACAAATTGTGGTTTTAATGGGTAGACCCACTAATGCATGTAGCACAGCCTATTCAATACTGTGCTACTTATTGATGGTTAACCACAATTTTTTGTTTATCATCTTGGGAATGAAATGGATTGTTTTTAGGGCTCAAATTTCAGGACGATAAGAAAAAAATACACCTTTCATTTGATATCAAAATTCGATACTACCTTCCGGTAAAATCGGGGATCCCTGGGGACGAGTCTAATAGTGATTGAGCCGTGGACCTTTAAGGGTTCATTCCTTCATTAACAAATTAAAATTTAACTTAAATTAAATCACTTGCCCCAGAAGCACTTTCCCTCAGTTGTTTTAGTGACTCTTGATTATTTTGTAGCGAATTGGCTAGTGGCCAACAGTATATGATATCTTATAATACAGGTGGCACTATAGAAGGTCAATTTTCAGTTCATTCGAACACAAGGCCTCATCTATTACTTTAATCACCTTTATCCACTTTCAAGAAAAGAAAATAAAAGTTGCGAAAACCAGGGTGCCCATGCGAAACTTTACAAAATGGCTGCCAAATTGGTCAAAATTTGATTTTTTACCATAACTTAACTTCTTTGTTCAATTTGCTTAATTTTATGGAACTACAGATTTTGGGGTATTAGGAATCATACTATTCAACTTTCACTCACCATAGCCTTTTCGTTTTCTTGAAAATGCAGTTATTTGCTTAAAATTTGAGCTCCTGATGTCACTTTCCTCATAAAATCGCATTCTCTTGAAAATGGTGATTTGAACATTCAAAAGGTTGAAAAGAGTTTCATTATTACACTTGCTGAAAATTTTGAATCTACATGGTGTTCGTGATTTTAAACGCGAGGCTTTTTAATTTTTAAAGTCAATATTCGCCACATTTTTTGAAGAGCGCCCTCAATTTGCAAAATTTGATATTTTGCACATCTTATGTTGGTAATTGTCTAGAAAACTACACCTGCAAACGAAATGCTCAAAAATGCGTATTTAGCCATAAATGAAGCGATTTTTTTTTTTTAATAAGAATTGGGATCCTAGATTGTACTTAACGGCGAGCTGGAAATGCTAAGTTTTAATGTCCTTCCATGATAGAATAGTGCCGCCTCCAGAAAATGACCTCTAACATTGACTTGCCCTGAACCAATAAAACAACGAATAGATTGGAGGTAGATGTACATGGAGCTATTTTCCCGCTATTTCATTTGGAAGACATTTCCACAGCCGTTGAATTATTCTCGGAGCCCGATATTATTATTCTAGTTACAAATTCCTTTGTTTGTCGACACATCACATTGTAGAGTCTAACCATTCACAGGTATAGAGTTTTCTATCCAATTACCAATCAACCATGTAAAAATTCCTCATTTTTGAAAAATTGGGGGCGCTCTTCAAAAAAAACTTTTCCTAATATTGGGCGTTATGTCATAAAAATGCCTTCCATTAAACCCAGACATATAACAACAAAAACAGTTTGTTGACCCCCTGTAATATTCCAATGGGAGTGTTTTGCACATTCATCAAATTATTTAAATTGAGCCACAGGAAAATGGTTAGTGTTACACAGCTCTAAATCTTCCAAATGATGAGTCAAACATTTCGCATATATTGTTTTTGGGGGCTATCCAATATCATACATATTGGAAGGGCATGCCAATATTTTTAGGTATTTGAAGTCGTGGGAATGCTGGTAATAAGGCATATTTTTAATTTGGCTGAAAATTTGGGGGAAAATGCTCTCAAGGAAATAATTTTTTCTTCTGCATTTCAAGCTTTTAAGATTGCTTTTATTTTTATGTATGGGAAACTCCTTGAAAAATATTTATTTTGCAAGATATTTATAAATTCATATTTTTACATGGTGTGTTAATAAAGATAATAAAAAGTAGATTAGTGTGTTGATAGTTTGGTTGTCAAAAGTAAAATTATTTACAACAAGCAGAACTTATTTTATATCCCAGTTGGATTCCTCATGAACCCTAGATGACCTTTAACCCCTACTGTGGTAGTTCCTAAATGACTGAAAAATGAACCCCTAGATGACATTTGAACTCAAACCTGTTAGGAGCAGATTTACTATATCCACAAATCTGGTCCCAGGTCCCATTAGAGAGTACCGTATGTGGATTACAATGACCAATTTACAAGGGAAAAGAACTGCAACCTTTGAAATCTCTGAACCATGAAAGTTCATCTACCAAAATCTTCTATTGTGTATCAGCATGTGTATACTTGTCATCAGGTACGTATCCTCATGGTACTTGGTCTTGATTGAAGACAGCTGATTAAAGGTATTAAAATTTGGGTACCTTGGTTCGCTCATTAACAATAAGGGCGACAGTACCGCAGAAATTAAGAGAAATTAGCGATTGCAAAGGAACATCACGCAAACATAAGCATCTGGAAGAGTAGAGGAATTTCAAAGAGCTAACACTGAAGGATGCTTAGGGCAACGGTTTTCAGTGTTGGCACCTATGGAAGTGAATCTTGGGCACCAACTAAAAGGGATAAAAACACATCGTGCACAACATGAAATGTGGTGTTATTGGAGGTTTTGAGGATATCCTGGCAGGTCAAAAGAACAAATGAATGGTGTTGAGAAAATTGGTTCCAGACCTAATATTAAGAAAACGTTATAAGAGAGAGGAAGTTGAAATATTTGTCACATTATAAAAGGGCTAACGGCGTTGAGAAGCAAATCATTCTGGGTGCCGTGAAAGGTCGTAAGAAGAGGTCGTCAGTACAGCTTGGACAATGGAATAAAGGAGTGGCTGAAAGAAGTATAGCAAAAGCTCCAAGTTTGGCTATGGATTGAGTAAAATGGCAAGCTCTTGTGAAGGCCACACAGTGCCTATGGGCACCATCTGACATGAGAGAGAGGAGAGAAGTAATCCTCTTTGTGTAATCTCCTCGGATAAATACTGCTGGGTCAAAGCACTGCATACTACACACCCTGGCCAAGTCATGGTGTCAATTAAAAGAATTGAGAGTGTACATAAAGATTTCTATTTGGCACGGCTGCAACAACAAACAAACAACAAAAAAAATTGCATGACGATAAACTGGCAGACAGTTTGTGGGAGTGATAGACCTCATACAGGACACTTTAAAGATGATCCTAAAAGCCCATTTAAGATGACACAAATAATTTAATTGACGAAGAGTAGCAGTGGAACATATAGCTGCACCGTTGGCATTATCAATGCTAACGTCTGGATTGAGGTAATGAAAAACCAGAAAGAGAAAGAAAATCGGTTAATGAGGGACTATCTGCACCAGGCTAATATGAACAGTGTGCATATCAAGGCAGCCAAAATGGGTAAAAATGTGAGTTTACATACATTATGTCGTGGTGTATCTGGGGTGCTTTTGGGAGCGCCCCCAGGGTTTATGACAAAAACATTCAAAATCAGCTCATATTTGGCTATTATAGGTCCTTCCCCCTAGGGTCCACCTCAAAAAGTGAAGTCTGGATACGCTAGCGCATGTGCTTTGCTGTGTAGCAAAATATCACCAAATAACTTTATAGATGAGTTGACTGGTGTACTCAGCTGATAGCAAGATGATGATCTCAGGTTTCTTGGTGGTAAATGCAAGATGGATAAGCTCATATAGATGAAAGCAAAGGACATGCCATGGATGCCTTGTAGTGAGAAAAAAGAATCCAGCTTGATGTAACAAAAGCATGGACCAATCTGATGGTGTATTTTTCCATCATGGTGACAAAGCGTTGACCCCATGCAAAGTGTTCTTTGATTAGGTTGGAACAATTTTAAGCAAGTGGTGACGACACAATTTTGACAATGATATAAATAGGGACATGCGCTCTCTGCAAAAATCCAGACAAATCCAGTGCGGGATCTTGCCTATTAGGCCTAAAAAGCTTCAAAGGTCAAATTTGTATGTTATAGTGCCCTCTATAAATGGACTGTGGACATGCTAAGAAGAAGAGGATGGAGTTAGGGACTTATGTCACAATCTTCCAAACGGCCAATCGACAAAGTCCAAATTTTCGAGTATCGGCGATTGAAAGTTTTGAAGAATTATGAAATTGATATATAAAATTTGAAATCTTTTAGGAAAATGATTTTATGTGTTACATAGTGGACATGAAATTCTCCATTTTGAGGCACGCTTGCAAATTCAAGTATCCTTTGTTTTCCTTGTCAAAATTAATTATAAAGTGATGGGTCTGTTTGCCAAAAAATAAAAAAAACCTCTGTTTCTATGTCAAAGGGAGCGATATGCGCATTGGGCCTGTTGGCGTACTCAAAAAAAGAGTCGATCGTTCGCCTCAGACGTGGTATTGAACCATGTTTTTACATACTTTTGCTGATGAGGGAGCTATAAATGACAATGCTTTTGTATGATTAAGTTGGAAAAGAGGACGGATGAGGTATATTTTTTTCATTTTGTAATTAGAATTTATTTAATCAAACTTAATACCTAATGTAAAATATGATTACATCAAGCTATAAATATATCAATTGAATGGAAACCTGGAAAAGATGTATTTCGGGTTTGTAAGCCCAGAATTGCTGCCAGAATTTTCTTGTAAAATGTATAGTATTTTTCCTGTTAAAAACCGTAGTATTAATAGTATAATTGAAAATTCATAATAATGTATGATAAGTTGATACTCGAAAATAACAAAAATCGAATAAAAGCTCCAGTTGTAGTCCTTTTATACGCCGGGTAAATTGGACATAAAATTTACAGTATTTGCTGTACAATTGCAGATCGGCCTAAATGTGTAAGTACACTAAGACATCAAAAGTGTATGTCTAACTTTTGAAACCCTGGGTTTTTTTAATACAGGCGACATAATAACTTCCATAAAAGTTAAGTGGAAGAAGTTGTGATTGATCTGTTTATTGATTGAAGGTGCTATGTTGATACTTTTTGCAGAGTAAAAGAAATCAAAGATCATATTTTATCAAGAAGAACGCTTTATCTTAATTCAAGCATTTATATTTGTATTAATTGTACGAGGCGTTCGGACGAAAATCATTTTAATTCTCAACAACGAAAACTATAGGAAGAGTATATTGGCAATTAGTGTCAAATTGAGTTTCTAAAAATGTAAAAACAAACGACTTCGGAGTGTCTATTGGTACAATTTGCAAAGAAATTGACATTCCCATGGATATTATTGTATTTTTTTTTTTGTCATCAAACAGACCATTGCGTATATGTTTCATACTTTGGAGTCAACAGCAGTGCTGCAGAATGGTGAAGGATATTGAAGTATTGTGCCATTGTGTGTTAAAGCATGAAAAAATTGGCACAAAGGTAGAGTTTTTTATGCCGAATATTCCTGGATATGGGGCCAAAATGTTTTCGACAATATGGCGGCCAAATTCAAAATGGCCGCCACGCGTAAAATTAGCCTATTTTTGTCCATCTTTTTCCCCGTGGATTCTTATTTCATGCTAATTTCACACTTATTAATTTATAATAAGCCTAATTATCCCACCACCAACCATAGTGTTACAAATGTTAAAAAACAATATTTAAGATGGCTGCCTATTCTAAAATGGCTGCCAAATTGCCAAAAAATTATCTAAAAGTGAAGTTATTTCAGGTGCCATTCATAAAAACCCTTTGTTGCCAAGGTTTGGCTAATTACTGTTGAACTTTCAGAATACACAATAACTTTTTCCCATGATAAAAAATGATCAATATGCTACTTAAACTGGAAATTATAATTATATGGTGGACCATATATGACAAATGAAACACATATGGTGGCCAACATTTAATTGCAAAAGTAATTGTTTGTTTTTCACCTACAGAATGAGCAGGGTGTGTGAGCTTTAGTATGAACGGTGTGTCATTTTGTTGGCTTTTTTGCTACAATTTTTGGGGTATGGTGGAATGTAGAAAATGGTACCAGAAATCGAAATCAAATTGGTACCAATTTTTTTCTCTCTTCAGTTGTTGACATAATGGATTTCAAAATGGCCACCATTTTCGACCAGATTGTGATCTTGCTGGACTTCTGAGCAACATAGAAGGCTCAAATTGGTGACCATACACAAGTTTGTGATGTAGGAAACACAAATAAGCCTCTTACAAAAGTTGCAGATGTTTCCTTATGGCGGCCATCTTAGATTTCAAAATGGCCGCCATTTTCAACATATTTTGCCTATATCTTGACTTCTGAGCAACATAGAAAGTTCAAATTGATGGCAATACCTATGTTTATGATGCCAAGGAACACAAATTATCATTCATAAATATACAGATTGTTTCCCTTGTGGTGGCCATTTCAAAATTGGCCACCATTTTAACATATGTTTATATTCAGGCATTTAAAGGGGCTTTAAATGTTGTGAGAAGACTATGGATATTGGTTTCAATACTTGAATTTGCTCTGGAATACAAAGGGAAGCAGGAGAGGCAAGAAACAAGGGGGTGAAACGCATTCAAACCAGTCGTCCGTGCTGGGACGCTGACATTTTGAATATGCACGAAATAATTATCAGTTTTGGGTGCTTGTTACACACATAATGTCAATGCGATACAAAACAATCCGCAAAATATCAGTGTTGGATGTGGGTGCTTGGGTGGTTAAATTTTGTCCTACCAATGGCCAAACAACGAATGAACTGAATCATGTCTTGATTTAAAAAAACCGCTCAATGAATACATCTTTTCACCTAAAGCGCGCATTGCATTATGAGAAAAAAGAGTATTGAGCACAATGATCCAGGTAAACTATTATTACACCTGGCCACCTCTAACAATACATTAATTTGTATCAATTCCGATTAGTGTATATGCAAAGCGGCAACCCACCATATGTGGGGGAAAGAAGGCGGAGGAAGCCATTTGCTGTCTATTGTTGGTACTATTGTCTTTATTGTGGTCGCAAAACATGCGAGACGTATTATTTCTAAAGATTTACGTAACGTTTGCCTCTCTTCTATATAGAACCTCTTTGGCATAACCTAATGAAAACCATATACAAACTTATTACATCATCATGACATCATCCTGAGAGCTTAACTGGTTCTGATGCAAAATGGATAGTGATGTGAAAAGAAAAGTGCACACCTTGAGTGATGGAGCCACGCAATGCATCAAAGCTCTAATCTTGGATTGATCCGATGTGATGACGAGTCCTCATGATGTTACCAAGATAGTGTACCAGAGCTGTTTGGAAACTTGGCAAAATGTTGAGGTCGGAAGAATGTTAAAGTTTTCACACTCGCCCGACCCCCAGGTGCCCACTCACCCCCCACCTCCCCTTCACAACCCCCACCCCAAAAACACCCCCACCCCCGCCCCCCCCCACTCCGGCCATCTGCAGACTTCAAACCAGCCACAAAATTCATTAGGATAACTTTGCCAACTCTGACACATATCCACCCCTTCGGGTTCGCGGGTTAGGAAATTGGCCCGAGTGTAGCATACCCCTGCATGTCGTAAAGGCGACTAAACGGGGCCCCCTGCGGGTTCCCCGGGCGCGTTAAGAATTGATCCGCTGTGTTTCCCTGAATGTCGTAAAGGCGACTAAAAGGGGCCAACTCGTCTGTTTATGAACAGACGGGTTGATTTAAAATTAGGATTATATTTTAAATGGTTGTCTGTAATGTTGTGTACACACCATTTAGACTGTGTAATTGTATTATTAAGATGTTCTGATTATTACTATTTAAGTGACATGGAGCTCTAAAATCAATTAACATGAAAAACAAACAATTTATCAATTACATTTGTACATAGTAAGACCCCTATTTTTTTTTTTTTTGTAATAGTATATAGTAGCATGTATTTGGGTACTGTATAGTTGTTGAGTAATTTAAAATCTATCAGTTTGGGCATAATGCCCAAGTGTATGGAGCCATTTATAAATGTACATGTCTGAGACAATCTATTTGGTCTGTTAAAGGGGATCTCATGTTGCATGGTTTGATGTGATTGTCGATTAGCTGTATTTGAGTTTGAAGTTTTGCTTGGTACATGGATGAGTGGGACCTTTTGTCAATCAGTTTATGATGTGTTATAGTTATAAATTTATCAGTATATCTTTTGAAATTGGTTTATTGATGCAGTTTCTCCCAGTGATCTTTGCAATTAGTTGGTTTATCTTGGATAGTGATGCTCGGTTAATCACGTATGATGTGTATCAATTTGTTAATTGTAATGTAATTGAATTTTAAATGAAGTTTTAATATGCGTGTTTTTTAATTTAATGTTAAATGACAAATGTAATGACACGATATAAACAATTGTGTGAGTTGTCGTTAAACTTAATACTCACTCACTCACTCACTGACACATATCGCTGTTGTGCTCTACACATAATGTCCGCTAAATGCACAAGCCTGAAGAGATTATTAGCCATGTTGAATTTCCGTATTCAGTCCGTTTCAATTTCACAACGGAAAATGTGCTATTTCTGTGCAGAACAAAACCAAGGTGGGCAGTCATATCAACTTAAAAAGATGGCCATGTACATTCAGACATTTAAAAGTATTTCGTGAAGCAGCAGCTCATTAAATCCTTCCTTTGGAAAGCTTTTACATCGTAAAACTAAGGAGTTATTGGCATGCGTCTCTAGTATTTCAAACACAGCTGCACTAGTATTCAAAAAACGGCGTCGATCACCTACTCAGTGTGAAAGCTCTATTGTGGGCTCCCTGATATATTTACTGCTTTAAGTACATATAGTTGTTACTTAATGCATCACTCGGAAGAGTGCACAAGTTTTCAAGACCCTTAAACATTGTTTCATTCATATTTACATTCGTTCCCTCTGTCCGAGTCACATTAGTGTCATATCCGACCCAGCATTCTCCGTTCTCTTTCTACTTGGATCCCGTCTTTGGCGAGTGAAGCGTTAAAATTGCTCTAATTCAGGCCTATATTTTAGGGAGGGAGAGGAGCTTAGGCTCATGGCTACTCGGAACTTCCTAAAATGGTCTTGTTCCAGCCACTCTAGAGCCCCACCACTGACCGTATGGTGGTGACGAACCTGGCAGTTCAGTGTCGTCACAAGAGTTGATAGAGCTTTAATTAATGGGCTATGCCTCTTTCAGTCTCTACCCATGGACATGTACGGACTGTTTTCTACGGTGCCTCGTTTCCTGTGTCACTTCTAACACATACTACAGATAGCAAGCAGGAAAGCAACGTGTGCTGTTGGCCCCAGATTTGGCCCCATAACATCATTGGCCCGGGGCAGATGTGGTCATCGTACTTAGAACTCTTAGGTAAGCGGGAGACCCTGAAAAGAGGCTTATCTAACAAAAAAGCGGCACAAGATGTCCACAAACATCATCAAAAGTTGGTTATATTGAAAATATAGTGTTTGAAGTTATTGAGAGTGAAATGGAAATCTGTAATATTAAATTTGCTCAGGTTGTAGTAGAACAACAGATATAGGCTAATTTGCAGACAAATATGCATACGAATTAGGTATGCACGTATTTGCAAAATAGCTTTAACTTTATCAATTAAAGAGCTATCGATTCGTTTCTTTTGAATAATTTAGCCAATGAATCTACAAACTTATAGTAAGAAAACTGACATAATCTCTTTATAATAAATATGTAACAGGTCGAGTATTTCAGATTTTTTTTACATATTTTTGTGAGTAGATGTATTTTACTTATAAAGGTTTTATACATACATTATATTGTACCATTATTCTTGATGTATGTATCTATAACATTTTCAAGAACGGTTGAAGTTATTTTAAGTGTTTTGGTGTGCCTTTAGGCCGAGAAAATGCTTCGTTTCTTAAAGTGCATGAAACCCAAAATCTGCATTTTTACGATCTGCGGGCATAACAACCACGGCATTGAGTTCCCTTATTGATTGGTCCGCAGTGTTGACCCTGTACAATTGAGGGGTTTCGGTTTCTGTGAAGCAAACAATCACCAACACCAAAATTTGTTGTTTATTTCCAGGTTCATGTTTCTTCTTAGTAGGGGGAAGGGGAAGTTCGTTAAATGAATTCGTCAACCAATGGTTTGGTTCGCTATAAAAAATTAACATTTTTGCAAGCGGAGAATAATACGATTCAAAGTGGGACCTTTGGAGGAGCGGCGATAGAAAGCGTCCGAACCTCCCCAACATATCCCAAAAAAGTTTATAAAAGGTGATAACATGCTGTTTGCAATCGGATTTCAATGAGGGATTTGCGTTAAAAATAAAGGCCCGTGTTTATTGGCAAAGTCCACTTTGTCCCAACCTCCACCCCACCACCACCAAAAAGATTCACATTTTGCAAAAAAAAAAAAAAAAAAAATTCCACTCTTGCTCAATCCCCATCGCTTGAAAAAAAAATCATGGCTACCGATCTAGTTTCCGTGTGTGTATGAAACAATGTATCAATATTGCTTCAAACTATTCACTTTATAAAAAAAACAATTAGCTAAATCTATCAACAGTAGGCCTAATTAAGAGTACGTTTATGATTCAAAGTCGTGAATTGACCAATTGGGGGGTGGGGGTTTATTGAAATTCTAGTTTCAAGGATTTCAATGATGCCTTTCAAATGAAACAATTTGTCCAAATATTATATCATCATGAAGATTGATAGGAAATAATATACAAAGGCCAAACAACAATAAACCAAGCAAACAAATTGGTAAAGTACTGTACACAGCAAGATTCCTTACTCACGGTGTTTAACCCTGAGCTTAGGACTACTCCATGGGTACTCTTACCTCTACTCAAGGGTACCCCTTGATGCATTATGGATGCAGCACTACAACTAAGTACTTGCGAAGTACACAAGCCAGGAGGATAGAAGCTATTGTTACTAGCAGTCCCATCATATGGTGTACTCTGAAGTTGCCTGCTAGGGGACTGACAGGTACCCATGGGAAGTTACCATAGTGGTGTCCCACTGCAGCTACTGCACGGGAGTACCTTCACAGGTACCCCCCTACCAGCTGCCTAGTAGGCAGCACTTTGGCACATAGAGGGCGCCAAACCATTCAATTGTTGTTCATTTTCAAGCTAGTAAAGCTATATGCGTGAGCATCACCAAAAACCCCTATGCTATGACCTTGTGGAAAACCATATAACCTATGTGACCAAATGTAATATGGATAAATTACTAAAATATCACACCAAAAACTCATTTGCATGGGGGAGTACCATGCAGGGGGTACTCTTCACATTGGTGTGACTAGTGGTTAAGCTACTGCGTGTGGACCTAGGTGGATGGTTACCACCACTTTTGCGGCCGGCGATGTGGTTACCCATGCAGGTGGGTAATCCGTGGCTACTTAACAGGTAGTTCAAAGGGGTACTACCATGAAGAAATTGGTTGTGTACACACTAAACAAAAAATGGTTGCCTTTAACCTTTTTTGTCCCTTATATGGAACGCTCAAGAATCATTGAACCCTCAAAACGGTTCTTAAAAATTTGAGACCGGCCAACAAAAAGGTTCCTAGTGGAATCAAGTTTAGAACCTCTTTTCACTTTTTAGAGTAAGAGGTGGAAAGGGATAAAATCTTTTGAAAAATGGGGGAAATCTGCCGCAAAAGAGAAGAAACTGCTCCGGGATTTCGTCAGACGGACGTGGGCCCGGCACGGGATCATAATACTTGCTACAGGAATAGAAATCTTAAGGGGTACCAACCGATCCTCAGCCTCGACAACAAGAAAACCCCCCCACTTACCCCCTCACTTACCCCATCACCCCACCACTTACCCCATCAAAGCCAATTTTGCTTTATAAAAACCTTTTATTTTTCTCATTTCCCCTCAAACTAGTTTGTTGACTCTATCCCATTATAATCGACAATCATACTATGGCTTTTGTTCACGGTAAAATTATTTTGTATAGTCCATTAATCTGTGTATATTCACAATTATACGGCTCGCGTTAAAATGGTGTGTCGGTTCAAATTAAATTTTGGGAATCAAGATATGTTGGCGCGGCTTTCCGTATGAAACACAGAAAAATTTTTATGTTGTAATCGGTGGGGCACCTTACACATGTCACAATTTAATTCTTGGCGACAAATTTAACGGCAAACACCAATTTCCTAACACTAGCCGAATTTGGATTAACTTTGAAAATATTGTTGGTGTTTGGGTCCATATAAACGTATACTCAATAATCTAAATACGTATTTTACATATATCATATAGAAGTAGCCAGCGAGCGATTAATGTGCGATCCATTAACTGAAATATTAACGCAAATAACATATCACAGTATCATGATTGCGTAGGAAAAATGGTGCTCTATGTCCTATCAGTATGATCATGTCTGCGGATGCACGTAAATATAAAATGGAACTGAGTTCCGTAGGCCTACTAAATTATTTACATTCACTGTTGTTTACACACTAAATCCATGTGTTTCTGGGTCTGAACACGTAATCTAACACTTTGTCTCACTTTTGAGACTTGTCTAAGCATTTAATTCCTGACCGTTATTGGTTCAGATGTTTAGATTCTTATCACAATTACCTACATGAGTTTATTTGTTTAGATTCTAAAGACGTCACCATCGCATGACGTTCATGTGTTTATGACACAATCAACACTTATATTGTATAGCTTCTAAAGCCTTTGTGCACAATTTAAACAGGTTTAAAACACCGGCGTTTAGAAAGGAGAAAACGAGGCTGGATTTCAATGCTTTTAGTGATTTATAGGAGCAGTGCTCTAAGTAAATACCCACCTTTTGACAAAAAGTATTTTTGATTTTGCTGTTTTGTTGAACACGTCCTAGGCGCTTAAAAACTGTGACACAATCTAACCACTTACGGTTTAACAGTGAATGTGTAAAAAGGGTAGCTATAGGCCCTAGAATTTTTGCCCCTTAATAACCAAACTGTTTTTTTTTTTTTTAAAAAAAAGGATTATGGTAATCTGGTAATATTATGCTACTACATTTATTAGCATAATTTTATTGAAGTGGTAAACGTAGGCCGACGTGTTAGATAGGGATTATGCAAATCATATTATTAGCATAATTTTATTGCAGTAAGGCTATGCCCCCATCTGAAAAAAAAACAACCTTTTATTTACTGAAGGATATTGTACAGGTTGAGTCAAAAAGATTTTCACACTCGTTTTGTGTGAAATTTTTCTAAGCAAGTGAACAGACTACCAAAGATATCGGCTATCACATATGAAACTAGGTTTTTATCAACCTACTAGAGAAATTTTGTAATTTTGAGTTTTAAACTTTGCATTGCGAAGTTATTCTAACTTAAAGATAGGTACCCTTTTTTTACTCTGTCCACGGAAACTCACTGTTGTGGAATTTTTGGCAAATAGACTTTGGCTAGACTACACCGTACATCAATGACCATTCTTTGGCGTGTTTGGGTACCTTTTTGTAACCTTCACCATGAAAATGTCGACTATTCATTATCTGAATCAATAACAAATTATGGAATCTTACACCCATTTTTTTATGAGCATCTTCACTAAATGTTCGAAATTGTTCTCGTATCTTTTCGTGGAAAGTGAATGCCAATACTGATATGTTGGCAATCCTGTGCAATACAGCCCCAGTTTGACCCCATATTTTCCAACCGACTCCCTAACCTGATGGGGGGGGGGGCTACTTTGGGGAATCAATATTTGAACATTACACACATTCAACATCCCTCATCTGCCTTCCCTTTGGCATCTCATCCTTTCATCTCCCTTCCCTCTCTTTTCTATACTCTCTTTTGCTTAGCCTTTCCCCCACTTTCCTGGCTTTACCGCTAGCGTAAGCTTATTTCCTGGTAATGGGGAGGGACAATGCATCCACTTCCCCCGGCTCCTGTTACGCTACTTTCATCGACTATATTGTAAGAAAAATTATCAACAACAGTTGTTTATGGATTAGGTAAAACTAGGTTACTTTAGAACAAAATACAAAAAGTTTTGTTGAGCATTTAAAAAATGACAGTAACTCAATGCTTTGCGCTGTGGACGTGAAGATTGTACAACCGTGGTTCAATATGGTTTGGGCGGCTTTCTTTAAGTACCATATCTGCAATATGCGAAAAAGGTAAACTTTAGATTTTTTTACCAATGATAGTGGATATATTGAGCTATTTATTCCATGTATAAAAAAACAATTCTGAACTTGGTAAATATTTTAAATAGTTTCTGAATCGAGGTAAATCTTTTTGACTCACCCTGTAGCAATGGCTGGGGAAAGGGGACATTTAACATGCGTTACCATGTGACTCTTCACTTTTAGGAAAGAGGGGTAGTCGTTAGCTTTAGCAGAGAGCATCCACGGAACCCATGCACCACCCCCGCTTCTCCGGCCTATATTGCAGATGCAACTATATTAGGAGTAAAGTGGGGTAATATGGAACCCCCGGCGGCATTATGGACCC
The DNA here is from genome assembly GCA_023653785.1 of Ophioderma brevispina. Classification (NCBI taxonomy): domain Eukaryota; kingdom Metazoa; phylum Echinodermata; class Ophiuroidea; order Amphilepidida; family Ophiodermatidae; genus Ophioderma; species Ophioderma brevispina. The sequence goes on along the minus strand of JAMKCH010031298.1, from coordinate 1,188 downwards.
CTTAACTCTGAACTAGGTGTGGTAGGAGTGGACCTGCTATTGGTACTAAAGAAAGAACATCATTTCAAAAAACTGTAATTTGATTATTAAACGGAGGGAGTGTCCTGAAAGAAATATTTAAATCTAAAATTTTCACACGTTTTTTAAATTATGTCATGACATTTTTAAAAAATATCCTATTTCTCTTGAGCCTCGATCTGGAGGTTGTTACAATGGCAACATATAGTACTGACTTTACCCATGACGTATCAATCATGGATCAATCTTGAAATAAGTTCAACAGGATGGTAGTGTAATATGATTTTGAAAAATTAGCTTTTCAAGTCCAGAAATTTACTAACATTTTAGGCTTTCGTTCTCCAGTCCGAGAACTTCTTCAGTAATGCGCCGATCATGCCACTTTTACCCCGCGAGATGCGGATTTTTCTCATCCGCCGAGTGCAAAGTTCTTCCTGCAGCAGCTGGTCGTACACGTGAATAGAGAGGAATATAGACCTTCGTCGCGGTTCATGATATTGGTTCCCATATTCCTGATCCATATTGCTTCTCTGATCCACCTTGTTTGCTTGCTGGAGTACTTTGTCAATGTAGTTGGGGCCGGCCTCCCAGTTCATCACATGGTTGAATTGGCGATGTTGTGGATCTGTGACAGCCGATTTATGCACTCGCGGATGAGAAAAAATACGCATCTCGCGGGGGGTGGGGGTTAAAGCGGCTGGATCGGCGCATTCTTGAAAGAAGTCTCCGAAACGCTAAAATGTGAGTAAAATTCTGGACTTGAAAAGCAAATTTTCAAAAATCACATGTATCAAATTCATCTCTCACATCTAATTCCATTGTGTATGTGTGATCTGGCGGGTAAGATGGACACCCTATATTCCATTTAAAACTTTATGAGAAGGGGCAATATGGGAGTCCGTATGTCCGCCTCTATTGCAAAATAACAAGGTGGTCCCATATATTGCCGCGATATGGACCTTTATTCGGCCAAAAAAAATGGAAGCCTATTATCTTAATTGGTTAGAGATGAATTAAATCTTTTTGTCTGGAACCTATGCATGAACCAAAGCTATCAATGATAATGAAAATTATTAAAGAGTAAAATAAAATTATTTAACAATTCGATCTGTGCTTAAGGGGTCATATTACTCCATTTACCTAACCCTCCTTTTCAGTCAAAAGATATTA
>JAMKCH010031297.1:0-24136 GCA_023653785.1 Ophioderma brevispina | reverse complement strand
AAGTTCGTTGCGGTTATGATACGGCGACATATGTGAACAGCTGTAAAACGCCAATTCTGCGTTCTGAGCGTTAAGATAAGCCGGGTGCATTTTTCAAATTAATTGGCGAGAAACTGACATTGTCCGATCGGGGTTCAAAAAAGATTATTTTAAAGAAAACATAGTCAATTTATCTCCTGAAATTGTTCTTCCTCTAGCTAAGGCAGGCGCAAAGATTTAACAATACGGCAAAGCCCTAACACAATGAGGTTCAATAGCCAGATTAATTGTACTGTGGCCCCCGTAATTTCCATGGTTACTTAGTCAAATTGATCCAACATGGCAGAAAATCCAAAAAGGGGCTGATTTGTCATGAAACGTATCTTTGATTTTCAAGAAATTACTGTTTTTCTTGATCTTGTTTTTGATTCCCTTAGGCTGTTATTGAAACAATGTGCATAATGAATTTCCACATCACCTTCGAATGACAACCAAATAAGATTTGAATCCAAAATGGCGGCGAAATCCAAAATGGCGGCTAATTTGTCCATTAAGCTATCCTTTGATTATCAAGAAAATGGATGTTTTTTTCTAACTTGATATAACTCCCTTCAGGAGTAATTCACATCAACTTAAGAGAACCAATTAATGCCTGTTGTTTAATTGTTTTCCTTTCCATTATATTTGGCAAATATGGCTGCCAAATCTCGAATGGCCACTCTTTAAAGTGCCACTTCATGCTTGGTATGATTTCCTCCATGATACTTGAATACATCTCATGCCTTCAAAATACATATCCTATTTGATTTCTTATGGTTGGCTCTGTGGTTTATACAAGCTTGTAAAATGTACATTCGTGGTGGAGAATTCGCTGTAGAAGTGGCACTAATACGATTCTTTGCCCCAGCAATCGGTCCAAACAAATCGCAGGCACAGGACACATGTTACACAATGAAAAGTTTGAATTCTCCATGCTCTACCCTATAGTGATTTTTTTCACTGATTGCTGTGGCAAACGAATCCTTTACGGGCACTTTACGGCGATTCAAATGATGCCAAATTGCCACCACCCAAAATATGAGTTGACTCTTACAAAGAAATACATTGGCAGCCTTTAATAAAATGTGATTAAAGGTCTCATTAAATACTTTCCATGACATTCCTATTGATTTAAGATGTTTTTTTTGTTAGTGCTAGACTAGGGCGGCAATATCCCAACTATAGGGACTAGAACTAAATAAGTGTGAACCTTACTTTAAATCAGTTGACATTGGCAGAAGGATGTATATTGTTTCTACTCTATGAGCATGAAGTTGCTTTTGTAAGGTCCTGCCTTGACTATAACTTCATTGAATGTTGTAAGGGTTTTTTTCTAATGCAAAAAAGTACACCATTGCCGACAATGTGTAACAATCTCCAATGCGATGTAATATGTCTTCAGGAAACCCACAGAGAACTGATAGTCCCCAGCACCCAACCATACAGGAATGGTCCTTGTTCATCCGTGAGACCACCTCGACAGTTTGGAAGTGCTATATATGTGAAAACAGTGCTTCCGTTGGTGAAATAACCTCCTTATCTGCTGACAACATCGAAGCCCCTCCCATTGAGCTCAGTCTGTCAAAGTGTTACACCGTCTACCATCCTCCATTCAGTAGATTTCAAGCACCCTCGATTCATTTCGGGAAATTCCACCAAACCTCATTTCTTCATTGGCGATTGCAACAGCCAGAGTACTCAATGGGGGCTAAAGAAGCCACTAAAGACGGACAAGCTGTTGAAGAATGGTAGACAATCAACATCTACATCATCACCTTCACGACCCCTAAGCTTGCCGCCATATTTTATAGTGCCCTTGGAAGAGAGGTTTACAACCCTGGATCTATATCGCTATTGTTGGCAAAAAACATCCCTAACCGTGTACAAGATTGTTTATGAATCCTATTCACTAATCACACGATCAATTCTACAGTAAGACCAAACAATGTGTCCCTTTAAGCTACGCTTTAACTACAGAACAGCAGACTGGCCAATGATACATTGATGATCTGGATCAGAAACGTGAATGAGGGTTTGCTCCAAACACCAAACTATGACAAAATTTGCCCAACTAGTGAATAAAACTGCCCGGAGATTCATACCACGAGGCTGTAGGACGGAAGTATATAATCATGCCTTTCCAGGAAAAAGTGTGCTAAGATATTAGGGTATTCCACCATGTTTGAAGCTGATCCCTCTCTCAGATAAAACACTGACTAAGGTGAGGACGTGTTTCCGAGGAAAGGACAAACCTTGCACACCTTAATGAATCAACCGATATGAACCATAGGGCAAGAATCATGGTCCTTACATCCGAAGCTTGCAATCGAAGTATTCCACAAACACCTCCACAGCACCAAAAGGTTACACCCATCCAAGGTTGCCCCTCACTGCTTGTAAATGGCAAGATGTAGCAAGAATCCCAAAGAATCAAACTAACCGACCGTCAAGAGGTTAGTGGGCGAGCCCTGGTTTAGTCGCCCCTTCAAACATGGGACAAACTGGAAACAGGCATTTGCTTAAACTTCAACCCTGAAGAGCAGTAGGCCTTGAAAACATCTAAAGCCTGGGACACTTCTAAAGCCTGGAAAGGATCCATCTAATCCCACGAGCTATAGACCAATAGCAACTCCTCAGTTGCCGAAGAGAGTTCTCTTCAAGCTTGGAATGAAGAAACCCACCTATACTGCAAAATCCTTTCAAGACACAGGTTGTGATTTCCATCGACGCAACCGTGAAGCTAAACGTCAGCTTAAAATCACCTGGTCTGGAATACCCTGGAATACGTGATAATTCTGTCTACTAGGACTAACTTGGACCCGCACTCTCTCTCTTATAGACCCGCATCATGAAGACGAAGACTAAAGATTTCAACAGCAATAAACACGTTGAGCAAACTCACTGGCACATGATAGTGCTCGCCCACATACCCCTAAGATTGACGACCTTGTCATGTGCTACTTATATGCAGAGTAATGCTTGCCCTGTATGGAAAGGTCAACCCATGCAAGAAGCTTGCTCCAGCATTAAATGCCTCCTAACGGCTTATCACATGAGGTCCCTTTCGTCCTAGCCATGATTGCTCCACCAGACATCTGTCCTAGTGTAGCGAGCATGCAGGAGCTGCTGCCCAAATATCTAATGTAAGCCCCCTATGTTCCCAGACACAAAAACCCCTGCCTCCTGCCTAAATCCAAGAGAGTTTCTTAAGGCGTCCCACCCCTTGAAGTAGTTTAAAGGAGTCCCACCTTGTGGAAAGAATTGGTATCAATAAGTAACATCTATTGGTATTGAACCTGAAGAGCATCACCCACATGGAGCTGACTCTTCATGAGCTTAATGGCGATGTCTCAACAGATGAGATCCAGATCGGACAATTCAAGGTTTCTGCAAGAAGTGGGGCGACCTGGAAGCAATCACATATACAGGATACTGGTAATGTAGAACAGAGCAACCACAGACAACATCTCTTGGTCTGCCTAATGTTGGTGCAACAATGCACAGACGAGGAGCTTGCGGAATTCATTGAATCAGCCAGACATTGTTAACCTGGCCCCCCTCTGGCTGGATCACACCTGAGAACCACTGTGTTTGATACGAGAAGAAGAGCCTTGACATCTGCCTCCACCAAGACATCCTCTAATTTACATTACAGCCACACTTCAGGAGTTTTTGACATTCTTTTGATGCCTCTGGTAAGGTTTTTGTCCATACAAGTTCCCACAACTATGAAGCTGCAATTTTCAAACCCCAGTCAGCTGGTCTTGGTTAGCTCTGGATCTTATGCTTGCCCCCACAATGCCGCCTGATATCTGCTCTGTTTGAGTGGTGGATACAGTGCATCTTAGGTAGGTTGGAATGACTCAATGCATCTCCATTTAATGACAAGATAACTCTCTACAAGCATCATCAACACTCTCGCAGGAGTTTGTTCTGTCGTACATAAGGACACAAATCTTTCAATTGTTTGGCATAAGTTCTTTCAAGGTATCTGCTGACGGAGGAGTTCTTCCAAGGATTGCAAAGCCAAAATTGCTTACAACATCAGGAATAGTTTTGCTTACTCCCATGCGGTCTTTCTTTCACCTTTGTGCGCGGGTGAAGGTGTGAACAGCATAGACGACCGTTCTCTGGTCCTAGGGTCTGGGCAGTAGTATGTGTTGCTGCTATGAATCTGAAATTCTTTCCAGAACAAATGCTAGCCAGAGTTCAGTAAGGTTGTACTGGCTGAACAAGGCTACAGAAAAAAACAACAAGTCTGTGTCCACGGTACGCAGCATGTCCCTTGGTGCCTGGCAAGCAGCTCGCTGCATGAAGTATAAGCAGATCATCTTCCTTTATGTATGCATGGAGATATATAGCTAATTGTTATATCTGATTATTACACCATCAAACCCACTAACACTATAACTACTGCTACATAGCTATAGAGTTTAAGGAAAAACCGTACTAATAATAAATGTATAAACAATATACGCTATAAAAATAATTAATTGACCAGCTATCGAGGTGAATTATACTAACATAAAATGAATAAAAAATGAATAAATTGAATTAAAACATTTTGCCCTGCCATGGCGCTATTTGAAAATATTTTTTTTCGCGCTAGTGTATATGGGATGTGTATATGTTGTTAAGCGATACTGACGGCCCAGTAGCGTCATACACCTTCTCACGTGACGCTTTCATCATGTACATTCCATCATGCCTGTATGACGCAAACGTGCCGACCTATCGCATAAACGTTTTACAATAGCGCGAATTTTTAATAGCGCATGGTCACTAGTGGGTTTAATTCATTTTATGGATTAATATCATTCCGGTTTTTAGATGAAACCACTCGATATGTTGGTCAATAATTATTTTATAGAGTAATCTTGTATAGATTATTCCGTTGTGCGGGTTCTTCCTTTAAACTATGAAGGGATGCATGCATACATGAAGAATGTAGGTTCTACAAGTTCTAAGAAATAACAAAAGGAAGAATGAATGAGTAAATGAATGACCGAAACAATCCAAAAATACGTTGGTAATTTTTTTAGCAGATAATGCCTGCATGACGCACATCCATCTCTGGTACTTTGGGTCCATTGTAAACATTAAGGGAATTATAACAAGTAACTGTATTAAATACTAACAGATCTCTACTAACAAAGTGACATTAGCAGTCAATTAGAAATGACAACAATTTCTTAGAAAATTGCAACATTGAAAAATACAAGACAAGGCACATAAAAGTTTACCTGGTAGAATGGCAAGTTAACTTGTGGGTACAACTTGACAAAGAAAATCACGTACAAATTACGGCATGTATTAATTGATAGTTGGGAGCCATTTTTGAACATGACAGCCCATCTTGTTTATGTAATACATACAGAACAATATGTAAAATGCTTTAACATATCAGACAACTGTTGATTAAATCTAATCATTACCACGACACTTATAAAATCAAACTACCTTTAAACATATCAATTTACAGTGCTGCCATTTTTTAATTTGGTAGCCATTTTGAATATGGCAGCCATTTTTGATATCATGTCCACTTTGCATTTACAACACTTAGGTTTGGATCTGTTTGAGTGGCCCAAAGTTTTTTAGAACCAACGAAACCTATGGTTGGCAGTGTTACTACAAAATAAGCAGTTTTTTTTTTCTTTGTGCGCGGCAAGCCATCTTGAATTTATGCCCCAATGTGTGTACCGACCTTTTTGAATTAAACTACGATTTTGGTGAAATAACAAAAATGTTATTTAAAAAGATAAACCAAGTCTTATCTTACCTATAATAAAGTTTTAAATTATGTTTGACCATACATTCATGCCTTTTTATAGGGTGGGCAGCCATTTTTTGAAAATGGCGGCCATATTGGAAGGAAATTAATTTTGCCCCTAGACCAGAGTTGTTTAGCATATCAATATCTACCTCTGTGCCAAATTTGGTACTTTTCACCCAAAATGCACAATACTTTTTACTTTTTTTACTTTTTTTCACCATTCTGCAGGACTACTATGGGAACCGCCCCCCCCTCCGCCCTCGGCATATGACATGCACCAAAATATCTCGTGGACGTTTTGAAAAGACTAGGCCACCGGTGTGACTACATCGTAAAATACTTTCCGACCGCCGTACTCGTTTGTTTACAAAAAGTTTGTGAGCGCGAGCGTTTGCTTGACATTTTACAAACATCAAGTCCTTTCAAGACAATTGACTGGACTATGTAACACGGAATCGTCCATTCCATTTTGGCCCAACTGGTAGACGTACATACTGTGGCAAGTTTTCCATATCATGATCACGGTAATTGAAATTTCTCAAAAACGTTACGTTTCTACTCAGTACAGTCAATGACAAATGAAATGTTATAGCCGAATTTTGCTCCGGCGAGGTTTTTCAGAATTATCCACCAGGCATGTGCAGGGGCCCAGGGCTTATCTTTCCGTCATACAATTCATAATTCCCCGTTTTCTTCTGTGTCAAGACTACGCAAGCATTCCCGCCAGACAGAACCATGACAACGCGTAAAGGAAAGTACATAGTGTCCTGCGTGCTACATTCATTACATGCGAACTGTCGCGCGCTCTCTGACACTATTTCTGCTACATTGGTATCTGAAACGCCTGTTTTCAGAAGCAATTGGTCATTGTGGACGGCAACTAGTATTAAACATGATTAATAGTGCGATAATCGCCTGGAGCGGCTGACCTCACATCGCGGTGAAAACAGGGGAAGCCTAGAATCCCTAATCGACGGTGAAAGCAACTGCGCAAATTGCGTGTTTAAGTTCACTCATGCACTGCACATCGCAAGACATATGCCTGTAGCGCGCATCGAAGTACGACGTTTTTGTCCCAATGCCGTTGCCATGCAGATTTTGTTGAACTCTCGGATGTCCGCTCCCTGCTATGCTCTGGCTCGTAATTTCTTGGACAGTTCAAAACGTAATGCCCACTTCGCCAAAATGGCGCACCACTGCCTTCGGGTTACACGTAGAATCGTAGATGCAGTACACGCAACGCTAAACATCACACTTAGTACCGTGGCGTGTTTGTTATGTCCAAGAAATTAATGCGTAACTTAAATCATAGTCTAAGGCGGATGCCCTATTTAAGTAGATGAGTTTTCATCTTTGATAGAATGACTTCTCCCCAGAACTCCATCTGTAAATTTTTGTCCGATATTTCAATCCGTTTTTGATGTGAGACATAAAAACATGATTTGTAAGCCCCAGAGTGCTGTGTAAATTGATATTGGTTTGAACCCAAAATGGGGGCAAATATTTTTCACTCATTAACTTCCAAACTAAACATCTGCGTGTGGGGTGTTATCCCTAAGATTTCACAGGGTAAAATATTAGCTTTCCTTCTGATACCAAACTTTAGTACCACTTCCTGTAACTTTGGGGTCACTGGGGACGAGGCCTATTTGTGATCGGCCATGGAATAGCCCGTGAGCTGTCCCCGTTCCGTGCAGCCCCCCCCAGGATCCTCCGACATTACCATGGTTGTAGCCTTATGGTCCTAGTAAACCAGAAAACTGATGTACCTTTTAAAAAAATTGGGATTCATAGCCCGAATGACGTCTTTTTGATGACGTCAATCAATTTGGATAAAAATATGTAAATTTCATTATTTGAAATTTCTTGCATATTCAGGATAGCCCAGATAATATATTTGTTATTTATCTTCACCTCATTCGCCAATATTATTTCGTTTTCAATTTTTATATCAGTTTAAATATATTTACCCATTGCTTATTTTACAAAACAAAAACTTAACGGCGATTTTCTCAATTTTCTGATTTTACTTGTTTTTTGGGCATGAAAAAAATACTATTTTCTCTGGCAAACATACTCCTGGCACCATTTAACCCATCTTTTTTGAACTTATTTTATATGCATTTAGGGGTAGGTACTGAGCAAGAATATAATGTTGTAATTTCCCAATATATTTTTTTGTCGCGCATATGTAGAAACAATGATGACGTCATCAAGATTGGCCTTTGGGGGTAAAAAACATCGAAATATTTTTTTTGTAACCTTATATGTTAGCGACCTTGGCCATTTTAATTTCAAAGCATACTTGAACCTTTATGCCACTTCATAGATGAGTAAAAGGCCAAAACTGATCTAATTTTTACATTGAGGCCCTATGTAAAATCCCCAATTAAAATGCCATTCTCTTAAAATTGTGATTTCAATGACTATGAGTTTTAGGAAGGCAGGATACAGGGTGGTTACCCCCTCTAGAATTGGTTATAATGCACCCGATGGCTTATGATTTTGATTACCAGTGAATAGCTATGATCCTCTTTCTATTCAGTGAAACCAAATTAGTATAAAATAGTACCAACATCCCTAGTGTGGCGTCACAAATGACGTCATAAATCCCGTGAGCCGGCATAAATGTTCGAAAAGCCATTTTTGGCGCTAAAGAGGTAGGAATGTTTGATTTTCCATGTGGTTTTCAGCACCACGTTATGACAATTGACTAGTTCTTACAGAAACATAGACTTTTTTAGAGCCATACTGTGGCATAATATTTATAAAAATGTACCAAAAAATATCTTGGGGGGGCAACCACCCCTCTTACCCTTCGGCTTTGACGGCCTACCCTAACCACCGGTGGAGGTTCTACCTTTGCATTGTTTTCGCTATTAATAACCAGAAAGGACGATGGAATGTTACCTAGAACTTTAACGAAAGCTTCTGGCATTTCACCGCATGGGTTTCACTAGGGGTTTAATCCCCCATTCCCCTTAAGACGAGGGTTAACTTTTACTAACCAACATATCCATCGCGGTTGTTCCAATTCCTTTAAACCTCTAACAAGTACATACCAAATGGTGGTCAGATTGAATCATTGCTATATGGGTTTCTATTCATAGCATAAAGGCACATCCTATACGTCACATCGACATCACAATCCCAAGAAAACCACAAATTTCCCCGATATTCCATGAAGGAAGAGACCAAGTTTCAATTTGGCCAAAATGTACAAACAAGAGGTATTTTTGAACGTGTTTGCTTTATATGAAGGAAATGGCTATTCTGATATACTAGTCAGGTTTCATGCTTAATATCGTTAAGATTTTTTCGTAAGAAAAAATTGTTTGGGAGGTAAATTGGAATATTTCCCATATGTACACAATTAAAAGGTAGAACGTTTAATCTTGGCAAAAGATCTCTCTAGCAAATTAAATAGCAAGCGAAATAACTTTGCACCTTTTTCGAGATAGGAATCGCACCCTATCTTTTCGCCACAAATCGCCAATCAGTAAATTGTTCAGTGGATATCCTATGGGCAGATACTTGAAACAGCAGCAATTAGAATGCTATAATTATTCCGCGACATCGTAAGTGCTCAAGGACGTCGCTAAACTGCTTCAACCTGAGCGGATGAATCTCAGCTTCCCACACAAGTAAGTCCGAACAACCACGGAAGATTTAAGGAAAGAAGCCGAGTTTAGATCCCCGGTTAGAAGCAGGAGGTACCTGAAGTTCACGGAGAAAACCAGCTAGGACATGTATGATCAGCCAAAACAATTGGGTGACACGAGATGTACCTTTTCACAAGCATCAACCCATGTTCAGAATAACAGTTACTTGGGTTCCCGTTTTTTCAGATTTTTATTATAAATATGAGATTTGGACCATCGCTCCAAGCGGTGCTATGCCTTATTTTTGGGAGAGCAGATCACAATAGGACCGGATCGATCATTCCATAGAATTGTATTATTTCAAATGCGACACAATCCTCGCTTGTCTAGTGGTAAGATAGCTCTTTCATAAAATAAATATTTGTCCGAGGTTCCAATCTAACTAGACCTTTCTTTTTAAAATATTTAAAGTCCCAAAAAGAATAGGTGCCTCAATGCTCTTTTGGTGTGTAAGGGAAATGTCAGCGTGCCGCCGTTGCTCGTGTTTTAATGGCTTTCAAGCATTGGAAACGAATTATTTAAAACATACTTGCTTACTTTTGATGTTCCAGTATGTCAAAGAATTCTACTTCTCAATTATAACATGCCCAAGATGGTTGTCAATTCTGATAATTCCTTGTATGGCTCCACTAGTTGGAGGTGGAGAAAGCCCATGCTGAAAACTAGCCCGACCAATTTGTTTTCTGATAGAAAGAAACTGCGAGGCCCCTTTAAGTGTCCCAGCATACAAGAATGCACTGAATAAAAAGCGACCTTGTAGATAAGACCAAGAGATCATTGACGTATAAAAATTTACAATTGGGATGGTATTCCGACTCCGTTAAAAGCGAATGCCATTCGGTACTTGAGTCCACAATATGGATGTGAATCAATTTAACATAGCATTCATCAAATTTGCACCCACATTGGATTAAATCTAGATAGATTTTACGTTTGAATAGAAAAACAGAAATGAACATAAATACAATTACCTCATTCATTATCAGTGCTGGTAATCAGTGCAGCTTCGTCCTGGATCTTCATCCTATTTATTCACTCTCATTGTTGGTCCTGATATTCATAATATCTAAAAGCTGGGCCGGGGCAAGTTCACCCTCGGTCCACAGAGGTTTCAATTTGTCATCAATCAAACCAAGCCGTGGCCATTAAGTAGCTTCAGAAAAAGTCAAACTCCCCCACTTGCAAATTGGTACACTATATCATATCAACAGTTTAATACAGTATCAATGTTTGTCACCTTTTGTGCAACATTTCTTCCCATCATACTCATACTAGAGCAAGGTCATTCATACACCACAGACGTAATCTGCCATAGCGCAAACTTAAACTCCGCCATTTCCTATCAAACAACTAAATCTACACACCATAAGACCATCTCCTATTCTTGCCACTATATTGTGAAACCTGGGTACCTTGAAGCGTCAATTTTGGTTTTACTTGCCAATACCCCTGAAGCACTATATACTCTTTGTGAAAGACCCCGAAGGTCAGCGCGGTACGCTGGGTTGGGAATTCATTTGGTGAGGTGAGAATGGCAACAGCCTTTTCCTATTTCTCGTCCTTGAAGGGTTTGTCTTGACCAGCACCAATCATAGACGTAACCGATCAATTGCAGAATCTAAAAAAGCTGGACATTATGACTCTAATCTTTCGGAAACTACCTGATCATCACGACTCCTGTCTTGATTGATGGTCAATGTTGAACCTCTTATTACCGAGGATGACGTTGTCCTGTTATCTTGAAATAATATTGTGGAAATAGGGACATTGAGATTGGTATTGAATCGGATGAAGATGAGCCCAAGTGGCACTGCTCACCAATGCCGATAACGGCATTGAGAATGAATAAGGTCATATCCCTAACGTCCTTAAAGTGCATATCAATAACTTTTGAAAAAAAGTTACGGAGCGGACCCCTACCTGTGGAAATTGGCTTCTAGTATCTAAACTATGAAAAATAACGCTACTCCTTTTTTGCGGTGATAGTCAGATTTCTGTCTCTTGTGACTTTAGGGATATAGATGAATTTGCATGTGTTCTTTTCCTTTTTTTCCTTAAAGTTAACAAAAAACACCTAATCTCACACACTTGGGTTAAAATGTTGTTAAATTGTCTGAAGACATTATCTTGTTAAATTTGAACCATTTATTGTAATCTTTGGTGTGAGGATCGTACTTTTAAGAAAAAACACTTGAAAGCTTAACTGGAGTTTAACATAATAATAAACCATTATCTGTATACAATGGTCCCTTTGGGATTCTGCATAGGACGCTCTACTTCAAGAAACCTTGACAAATGAGCGTTATTGTGTTTTTTCTGTCTTCCCTCTCCAAGTAGAAAGTCATAATCCTAATGTCACAAAGCATTTGACACCATCTTGGAACACTTCAACTCATTTTCAACATGCTAGACTAGCAATGCTTTATTTTAAGAGCATCAGTAATATGGTTCCAATGCATGGACGGCTATTAAAGGATCTGTCAAACCATTCCTCTCTAAATGAAATAACCCTGACCATACCACTTGTCATGGTGTAGTGGTGAAAGGTCACAATATTCCTAGTAAAGGGGGGGGGCGTTGAGTGGTTGGTGCAAACTATTGGATATCTTTAGGTGTAACATGAAAATTAAGACCAGAATAACCATTTCCTTTCATATAAGCAAAAATGGACAGCAAACAACCAACCACACGCGTTTGTAATTTTTTTAGGCTAAATTGAAACTCGACGTATTTTAAGTGATAAGGGCAAAATTTGTGGATGTCCTTAGGGTTATGACGTCAAACGTTTGTATGATCGGTAGTTTTTATAACAATAAAAAGAAGAGATCCATGCTTACATGGGTACTAAATTTACTACCAATTGGGTTTATGTTTTGTTGGATAATACTCCCGATGGTTTAGACCATATTTTTACAGACAATACACCTTAGACGGTGATGTAACCGTTCGTCTTTACGGTGTGGGGGGGTGGGGGTTATCCCATATACTCTCTTTCCGGTGCACTTTAAATGCCAACTGGTTTCAAAAAACTTCCAGGAATTTTTTTCTCATCCTTTTCTGTCATTTTATCTGAAAAAATGGTGAAGTATAGCCCTTGCCCGCCGGGGTTAAGGTATGCCGCCAATTCCCAGGGGGAGGGTGGTGTGGGGTTTGCTACCCAACGATGAATTTTAGGCTACATTTTGAAACTATTCTTCACAGTATGGCGCTAAAACTCTATTTTTATGTAAATTTATCAATTGCCATCAATTAGAACGGAAAACCGCATGCCAATCCGATATCCCTAACTTTATCAGCGCCAACTCCCGAACTTTGTGACGTCATTGTGGCGCCTTACTAGGTATGTTTGTAATTTCGTTAAAATGCTTCCTATGTAATCCTTTTCTGGTTATTTTAGCGAAAACCAATGCGAAGGTAGCAACCTTCAACGGTGGGTTTTAGGGTATGCCGTTGAAGTCGAAGGGTAAGAGGTGGTCGTTGCACCATCAAAAGATATTTTTGTACATTTTTTTTTTATAATATTTTATGCACAATTCTAGCTCTAAAATTCCTATGTATTTTTTTTGTAAGAACTAGTGCAATTGTCATCAATTAGTGCTTGAAACCGCATTAAAATCCGGACCTTCCTACCTGTTTTTGGCGCAAAATGGATTTTCTCTGTGGAAAATGCTAATTTTGCCAGCTCGCGGAGTTTATGACGTCATTGTGACGCCACACTAGGTATGTGGTACTTATTTGTACTATTTTGGTATCATTGGAAAGAAGAGGATCCTAGCTAGTCACTGGTATCAAATTCATAAGCATCGGTGGCTTTATAACGATTTCTCAAGGGGGTACCACCCTGTTGTCCTTGCCTTCCTAAAACTCATAGTCATTGAAATCACAATTTAAGCAAAATGGCATTTTAATTGGGGATTTTACTAGGGCTCAATGTAAAAATGATCAGATTTGGCCTTAATTACTCATCTATGAAGTAGATTAAAGGTTCAAATATGCTTTAAATTAAAGATGCGAAGGTCACTAACATCTTAGGGAACCAAATATTTCGAATTTTTTTTACCCCCAAGGTCAATCTTGATGACGTCATCATTTTTTCGTCCATATGGCTCTACAAAAAACAAATATTTGGTTTTTTTTTTTTTTTTTTAATAATTCTTAAAAATGCGTATTTAATATAAAATAAGTTAACAATATGGGTTAAAGGTTGGAGAGTAATGGTTTTGTCAGAGAACAATAGCCCTTTTTTCATGCCCAAAAAACAAGTAAAATCATACTTGAGAAATCGCAGTTACAGTTTTTTGTTTTGTACATAAGTCAATGGGGAAAATATATTTACAACTGATATAAAAATGAACGAAATAATATTTGCCTCATGAGTGTGAAGGTAAATAACAAAATATTTATCTGGGCTATCCGAATATGCCCAGAAATAAATAATTGAAAATTTCAGCATATTTTTCCTCCAAACTTTGGATGACGTCTCAAAATACGTCATCGGGGCTAGGCATCCCCAATTTTTTTTTAAAGGTACATCATTTTCTGGTGTACTAGACCATATAGGATACACCCAGGTCATGTGCGGAGGATCCTGGGGGGGATGCCCACGGTAACGGGGGACAGCTCACAGCTAGGACTTTAAAGGTGCATGTTCCGAGTCTGCCTTTTGAGACCCCCCTGATTTTACCCGGGAGTATGGTTTAATCGATTTTGATATCAGATAAAGGCCGTATTGTTTTCGTCATGTCATCCGTGAATTTGAGGCCCACATTCCTTTCATTCCCAAGATATAAACAAAAACCACCGGTTTAGTGGTTAACCACATATTAGCACAGTATTGGATAGGGCTTTTGCAACATGCATTATTGCTTTTGCCATCAAAACCACAACGTTTTTATTTCCCACGGTACTTTGATGGGGTGGCTGTGGAAAATTCCGCAGGCTCTTATATCTCATAGGAGAATCACAATCACATAAATCCGGACAACCACCTTTATGACTATCATGCCCTTTCTCCCATCGCATGTGAGTCTGTCTATCCAGGCATGGCTATATTGATATAGATCATCCATTGGTAATGAGTGGCACCCTTTACAGCCTTACAGGCACTTTCGTGATGCTACCGCCGCCCGCGTGACGCCTAGCTGAGACTAATAAAATTGCTGTTCGTTTATAAATTTCGAAGCTTTTAGACTTGCCAATTTGCCAGACTACCCATAATCCCTCCAATTTTGATCATCGCAATGCAAAAATGCGAAATTTGCTGCAACTTTAACCCATTTTTTTACCAAACATTCTAGAGGGTAATCCTCGAAAGATTATGTCACCATTTGATGTAGAATATGTTCTATAGAAAATGACATTTTTTGTTTTAGGCAGGGGTGGACACCCCTAGGTTTTATGGTCTTTAGGTTTTGCTTGTCATCATTTTAGTCAAGCTTTCAATGTTTAAGTGAAATGTTGCTGTCAAGCCTGTTGCCAAGTTGAATCGTTGTTACACGATTGTAAAGGTGTACACTGTGACATGGCGTATCGTTCAATAGTATAGGTGTTGTTACAGACTGGGAAAACCATTACTAGGGGATAATTACGCGACGTACCATATTACCCGGGGGGTCACATAATTATGAAATGGATATGGGTGTAAGGCTCCCCTTCCAAACCCAGGGGGCCTTCGGTGGACAGAGGACTCAAACACATAGGGGTACTGTATTTGGATGAGAGATTTGCCAAAATGCCTCAAAATAGGGGGTTTTCGGGTGCAACTTTTTATGCAAACTTTTTCAAAAAAGAGGTCGTCTTAGAAAATTTTGCAAATTTAAAGCCAAATGATGTTACACTGTCAAATAATAACCTCCAAAATTAAAATTTATCAGAATTTCGGCAAGAGGAGCCCATGACCTTCAGTGGCGCACCACTGGGGTGCCGGGGGGGGGACTCTGGGGTCCAAGAAAAATATGAATTTAAACTGGCAACCTTGCATTACATTGTTCTGGCATTCCCACATACAGTGGCAAATACCATCCGTGTCTGCAATTCACATGTTTTGTGGGATGTGACTAAGTCTAGACATAATAGTCACGCAGCCCACCCCCCATTCGGATCCACAGACTCATCCCCCAACTTACTAAAAAAAGTTCAGATTTTTATATCAATCTGAACCGTTAACATTATACCCTGAGCAATTAATTGTTTGAAGAACTGATTCGAACAACCTGCTGCATGTATGCGTGAAGGTCACACTGCTGTAGCAGGCGTAACACATGATTAATAGTAAAGACCCTATCAGTGATTTGAAAAATTTTGAAATTGCAGGATCTGTTTCAAGTGAAGATAAGTCTGTAGAATTTCTCATAAGTTACCTTTTCCAGCTGTAGAATTGACAGAAAATGAAGAAAACGGCAGTGTTTCCAAGATACGATCTCCATCCAATTACGTGCTGTAGTAAGCGTCGTTCGGACAATAATGCTAATTTCCCGATCCTGTCCTTATTAGGTTGCTTCGGGTCTTATCATTTGCAGGGTATGTTAGGATACCATGTAACTTGTTACATACCTGCAAAAATTCTGATTTTTGATGAATTTTTTCGATTTGCTGATTTAGCAAATCACTGATAGGTCTTTAAAACGATACGGCTACGCCCGTGTACAGGCATGCAGGTCGCACACGGGCTGGTACTGCGTATGCTTAACATGTTCAAAATGGGGTGACGTAAGTATTCATGTGCCACCTAATCTTGCTTGCACATTCGGTCGTATCTGTAAGAAATTCCGTCAATTTTTGTATTCTGTGTCTGTGAACGGACAAATTATAGCATAGTAACCGTACTCACTCGGGTATAAGCCCACCCCCCTAAAAGGAAGATTGTACTTCAAAATAGGGGTGGGCTTATACCCGGCAAGGGGCTAGAAGTTGGGAGCACATCCGGTACAAATTCAATATATATATTTCAAGAGTTTATTATTTACCAGATAACATTTTATTTACACTTTAGTTGTACAGAAATTCAAACATTAAAAATAAAAGTTCAATTTTCCAATCCCATTCCTCAGGTTCCTCAAAGTAATGAACAACATCCATCCCAAAGGCATTGGGCCCTACTTTGATGGCTCTGTATTGTTTCCTGAAGAGTTAACATTTACCACCTGGGCTTATACCCGGGTTTATGCTAGCTCCTGTATTTTCTTTAATTTTCTTTAAAAATTGGGTGGCGTA
The DNA here is from genome assembly GCA_023653785.1 of Ophioderma brevispina. Classification (NCBI taxonomy): domain Eukaryota; kingdom Metazoa; phylum Echinodermata; class Ophiuroidea; order Amphilepidida; family Ophiodermatidae; genus Ophioderma; species Ophioderma brevispina. Next base: position 7,468 of record JAMKCH010031297.1, on the reverse strand, counting down.
TACCCGAAGGTGGGCTTATAACCATACCCCGAGTGGTTACGGTACTAGTGGCATGGGACCTGGGAAACAAGCTGTGCTCATAACACAAAACCGTAATGTCAGGAATCAACTAAACGTTTTGTGATATCTTTTCTTCAAGGATATCTATTGAAGAGTAAATAAAACAGAAGGTGCGGGAATCACAAATTCACCTTAAGGTCCGTTCATACTTGCGAGAAGTATGGAATTAGGGGTTCATTCATCGTACTTTGGGTAGGAACACTTGTTTATGGGCACGAGTGCTTTAGCCGAGGGCCATTCAAAGTTCATAGTAGGAATGACCCCGTTCTGTATACCATATTTTTTGCTAACAATTACTTACAAAAATTAAAATCATAAATATCAATTAAGGTCTGAATTGCAATGATTTGTCCACTTTCGGCATTCGTCAATGCAGCCATGCATCCATTGTCTGTTTATACATGGTCAGGTTGTGGCATATTGACCAATCGCAATGCCGTCCATAAATTGTAATGTTCTGTAACTTCTGCTGCACTCCTAATCGGATTTGGCAGGTCACAGGTTGGAGCCATTGCGAGTAAACTTGCAAGGATTGCAGTAAAATTGGAGCATACTGCACCCACTGCAATCTTGATGCATCACTGGTTAAAATTATTTGAACTTTGTTGCAGTCAGTACTGCATCACAAATTTTACCGTGCTATAACGTCAGGGAATTCCTGCGAAATTAAAAAGATTGAAAAGGGGGAGAGAGGAAGAAGTAAAGCTGAAATTATGAACCTCTCCCATTAAATGCAAAATGGACTTAGGTTAATATATGTTGGTTATGCATGAGATTCCCTAGCATTCTAGCATCCCTAGCAAACTATAATAATGGGGTTTATGCTTTATTCCCTATAGCTTGCGGGTGGTGGATGGTTTGTGCTTTATTCCAGGTGCGAGATTTTGAGCGACCTCTCCCTCCAATAGATCTTTTTTCCTCCTTTTCTAGTTCTTATTTCTTCTCAGCATTCCAGTTGCCTAGGTTGTGGAGGAACATCAGTTAGGTAGGGTCAAAGGCACCTGTGCCCTGAAATGATCAGAGTCCATGTGCAACAATACATTTGTCCACTGCGTGATACTCACAAAATGGTCGGGGTTGTGGACAGGTGATCCCATACCGGTTTGGTTGGGCAATCCTGGACCAAATGTTGTCACTTTTCCTTTATACCCTTATAGTTAGGATCGTGAGTAGGCCATTAAATAACCTATATGCTGCTGAACATATACCAGCATTAAGGGCGGAAGAACCCACCAGGTTCAAGGCCAGTGTGTCACAGACTTTATAGTATCGGTGCCTTGTAGACTCACCTGTTTGCAGGAAAGGCTTTGGGAGAGGACAAACCCTGAGGATAAATCCGGAGTGGGAGTCCCGTAGGCGACTGACTGCTCTATTCAGCACCAGTTCGGCAAACTCCTGCGACGCTGCTGTCACCAAACTGTGATCGGTCTCGACGTTCCTTTGGATATGTCTTCAGCGTGGAGAGGGGGATTAATGTGCATGGGCACATACGGATCCATAGCAATTGCCCTGGCTTAGCGCCCTTGAGGAGGCACCTACCTGTGACTCAATGTGGGCGCCTTTATCCATAGTCGCTTGCGACTGAGGAGCCAACAAAACACAAAAATGATAGGGGCATTGATTGTTTCTTTCATCTCTAGGCTTAGGGGGGCTGTTAAGTCAGGAACTGAGTCAAATGGCCAACAGTTTTTGTTTGTTCATGTTTAATGGCATTAACATGTTGTCTTTCCATATTTTTTAAACAGAACTATATTATATAACGTTTCCTCATATTTTGTTCATTTTACTTTGACTATGTGTTATGCATTTTCCAAAAAACAATCACATGGGCTGAACTGCCAAAAGGGCGGGTAATGTGCATATTACGCAATACTCGTCTGTGTTATTCGGCGCGCGCGATGTAATGAGCGCATCAGAAAAGCCCTGATGATCGATTCGATGTTGACGCATTTTACCCATGGTAAACTGTATGCAATGGTAAAATAATGATGCCCAAGTGAGATGCTTTTGCAAACAGAATGGGATTTTAATTTCACGAATTTGAGCCTCATAAATTGTTTGAATTTTGATGCATAAAGTATCCAGATGAATTAATTTGACCTGGTGCAGCCGAATCAGTGTGAAGAATAAGAGATTGAAACGCTTCTGTTTTGGAAAGGTATATTTTGTAGCTAACGGGGGGACAATATTTGGACAAAATGGCGATTTTTCTCTGTGTTCACTTTCGGCGATAATCGTGATTTTTCGGTTCCCAGTTACTCGTAAATCCATATCAGCAACAGGTAAGAAAATAAAATGCATCGTATAGAGCATATCAAAATCTAGGGTCGGTATTTTTTCGGTTTTCCTTTTTGGTTAAAAATTGTGATTTATGTTAACCGTTTTGAACAATCTTGGCGTTGTTCCAATTTGAAAACACGCCGGATTTTGGCTTTTTTTTGGCAATAATTGATAAAATAGTGCAGAATTTGAAAAATAAAAAGGGGAAATACCGACTGGAAACTATGACTTGGATACCAAAACGAACCAGGCAATTTTTTATAAACATTTCTATTTTTTTTTTTATAGGGAACCCAAAAAAAAATAGTGAAAATACATTTTATGTTTTCTCAAAAAAAAATACGTATTTTGGGGAACAATATGATATTTGGATTCCGTTTTTTGGAGTCATTTCTATAAATATGTAACTTTGTTCATTTGAATCCTGACTTCTCTTAACAGCACCTTAACAGTTACACCAAGGATATTAGTCTTGTTCAAGCCGCTATGCTAGTCCCTTTTCGAAAGTACATCCCCATAGATAATAATTGTGTTGACCCCCCCCCCCCACCGGGGCCTTAGATGCGCCCATGCAAACTCTACACATGGGATATAAAATATGATCTCAGAAATCCAACCCACAGGGCCTTAGCAGTAGCACCGCACCCATGCAGCCCCCCCCCCAACACCACTTCTCACCCACTCTAGGCCGGGGCCCATTGCAAAAACGTAATGAAATGGTCTCAGAAATATATTTCCTACAATGTGCACGAATCACAAGTCAACACCACACATGAATCTCCTCCCCTAATAGAAATTGCTTACTTCCACGAATCGCCCACAGCGAGGCGGAGCCGAGCGTCTGTTCTTTCTGCTTTTAAACATTAAGAAATTTCACAATCATGAAAAAAATATCTTGAAAATAAAAAAAACCGGCCGTACACTCTGTTACAAGGCTGTCTGGACTGAGTGGCGAGCTAAACGCAAAAACACCTGTGTTGGGACCCAGATACTTAAAAATAGCTATGGCTATAGAGTCAATTTACCTTTGGTATAAAATGTTTTACGGTAGTTCGCTGGCGTTATAATTCAGATTCAGGACGCCTTGAAACAAGGCTAGGAGACTATGGGCCTCAGTGATGCATGGTTGTGATAGTCCACCATAGGTCCAACGGCACAAAAAAAAGGGAAACATAACCGTGTCGCTACCTCTGTGCAGTTGACGTCAGCGCGAGATTTGTAGGTTGCGAGAGTAAATCGCTGTGTTTGACATGAAGCGACAGTGCTTTCGCACGCGTGCACAAAGACTGCATTTCTTGGCGTGAGAGTAAATGTCATTAACATCACGCACAGAAAGATAGAGACACCAAAACTATGTTGGCCATTAACCCATCACTACCAAAACTAGCTCGAATAAGCTGGGACTAGAAAATGCACTAAGTCCAAAAAGAGCGATGACGTCATCGTACCAACACTCATATGGACACAAAATCGCAGGCCGGGCCAGCGACTCCATCGTGGCTTGCCATCCATGCTCATGGGAATGTGCGCCGGAGGCCCCGGTTGGATCTGCCATGGATGTCCAATCTTCTTTATCTTAGAACAGCCCTTCCATTCCTTTCTGGAGATAGGCTAAAAACCAAGATGTTAGGGTTAAACCATGGGTAAAAAATATTGTGCAGGGTTTTAATTTTCAGTTTGAAGTTCATTGCAGATAAAAGGCATAAAACCTCTGAAAATTTCCACCTACAGTAAACAAAGTTTTGCTTCTGGAACTGAGAATCTCAAATGGCGATCTTACAATTTCAACCACCGAATGAAATCTAAGAAGTGGACCATCAAACAAATTACCAAAAAGACATTTTTTATCCCTGGCTTAAAAAAGCCATGGGGATATTGTGACAGCAGACTTCTATTGTGGTGTGTAGAGTGTGTGTGTGTGCTATGCGTGTGGGTGTGTGTGTGTGGTGTGTGCCACTACATATGTTAGGCTATTATTTGTTAGGGTGACTGAAACTTACCAGATTCAATGTCCAAATTTGACGAAGGGTAATGTGCAAGCAATACAAATGCACTGTGTCATCATTATCTGTGCATAATAATGAGCTCATTTGACTATTTCTCCCCACTAGGGGGATCTTGCAAGTTTAACTTGTAGTATTTTTGTTTGTTTATCAAAGGGTAACAGTGGCAATCCTACATCCAGAATGACGATGTGAAGAGGCAGGAATCAGATGAGAAACTGAACTACCAAAGTGATGACTCTCTGTGCAACGAAGATGATACCAAAGAGCTCTTAAGAGCAGCAAACAGATGCAAGAAATAGATCAGCCTACTATTACCAACATCCATCCAGTATTCAAGATGCGAAGTGATCTCCAAAGTCAAGATTACAACATTAAAGACCCTCTTAGTCCGAGAAGACCTTGCAACCAACACCACGCGTCTGCATCAGCCTCTCCCACTTCTCAAGCAGGAGTGCTCAGATACCAATTTCCCTCACCATGAAGACATCTGATTGAAGAATGTGCTTAGCTCACCAATGCAGATTGTCTGGTAGAAAATTGTAAGCCCATTGTTGTAGAACCGAAGATGAGGAGGAGGATGATAGCTCATATCATCCTCTCAATGATAGTGACCGACTCTCTTACCTGTCACCGAGAAACAACATCCAGGGACCAACATCATTGATGAACGGATACAGAAAGCTCTTTTAGATGGCACGAAGGCTGAAAAAGAAACATCTTGCAGCAGCAATAAGCTCACAGAAGAAAAAGAAGTAATTCAAATAAAAAACAGAAGACGAAAGTGACAAAGTCTTCCAAGGATGTGATGTCAAAGAGGGAGCATGGAGATGGGGTTTCAAGACTTGTCAAGCTGAGAGTATTTGTGTTGGCAGCAATATCAATCCAGCCACTAGGCCTATAGCGTGGGAAGTGATGGCACCATCTTGCTGCTCATAAAGAAAAAAAAAAAGTTAGACCAAAGAAATCAAGTGCACAGGTAAGTGATGTATTATGTAGTAGAAAGGGAGTGGTTGTGTTAATATTCGAAAACAAACTTTCATAAAATATAGACTTAGGATTTGGAGGTTGACGAGCCTTCCTCCTGGGGCCGGAAAAAACGATTTGCCTGATTGATTCTCCAAAACCCCTCGACTAATTGAACCTTTTACAAGATGGTGCGGAACACCTCATTTTAAGCAATTTTGGTTTTTTCTGTGAACATGTTGTTTGTAAAAGAAATGAGAGGAAATGCTTTCGAAAATTCAATTTTTGTTCCATTCAAAAAATCCCTAGAATGTCATCTAGGGATTTGGGGTCATCCCACGCTTATCAACCTCTTAAGTTCCGAGCATGTAACAATTACAACTACACGCTCATTTGAACACAAGGATACCACTCCATAATTATATAGGGCAGGCTTATGTCGATACTCATTCTTGCTCAATTTTCCTTTCAAGATGACTTACCACGCACCTGCGTGATTGGGCACCAATCCACCTTGACAACACTCGCCGAGGCTGAGTGGCTCAATCTGCCGTCAGTGCATTTAATGTGCTGAGATTGGCTCCACGGGGAGCATAACGATCGAGTGCGACGTCTGATAAAGGAAGCCGCGGGAGAGGGGCGCGGCGGAGAGGGCGGAAGTCACAGCGAGGGCCGGTGGAGACCAAGCGAGACGCGGGCGCAGCGGGGAAGGAGGAGCGAGAGGAAGAGAGGATCCCAGGGACGAGTGCATCCTTATGAAGGAAAGACAATATGGGAACGTGCTTTTGTTGATGAGGTCAAAAGTCATATTCCAGGTCAAAGGTATCTGAGGTCAAGTTGTGAGATGGGCTAAATGTTAGTAGTGTGCAAGCTTTGGGGATCTACACATGGGCGACACTATTGATTTGGTATTTTGGGTCTACACATTGGGCGACACTATTGATTTGCGTATACGCAAATCAATAGTGTCGCCAATGTGTAGATCCAAAACTTGTACATCATCTTTATTGTGAGACTCCAATTAACTCAAACAGGCGGCCCCAAGAAGTACCGATCCAAGGCCTCCAAAGGATGATAGCACAGGAAGGAGCTCAGGAATACATACTCAAGAGTGAAGACAAAGAAAGATGAGATGATGCAAAGGAAGGAGTGCTCGACCATAAGAAGATGGTAGGTAAAACAGAAATTTAAAAACAAGGCAGCATTAATGTGACACTGTGCTACGAACACAGACTTGCATGCATGTTAGCGCCAGGTCTCTGGAAGTAGCTTAAGAGACAGGAGATTTCCAGAACGAAGTGCCCCCAATTTGTCAAATCCAGTTTTTGCACAGTTGAAGGCTTGACCAATGTATAGCAACCTGAAGTGAAAAAGCGAATACACGGCTTTATGTGATAAGATGATGATTAGGTTTTCTGTCGAGCACAACAGAAATTCAAAGCTGTCTTCTGGGACGATTACGATAGAGGACACGTTCAAAACAAGGTTAGGTTTTTCTTTTGTTTGTTGTTCAGTAGGTTGTCTGTAACGGAGCAACGTAAAATTTGAAAGAATTAACAGCCTCAAAAAACTCTCCGGTCACTTTAAGGGAGAGGAAATTTAGAAGTGACAGGCCTCATGATCCAATGACGTAAATAAAATCTAGGGACTCGCTAGCGGCCGATGGTATTTTGAAATTGTTTGGGGAAAAGAAATTACCCGAGATGCAATTCGAAATTCCATCCAAAAACAGCTCTAATTTCGTAAAGCAGCAAATCAAGGCAACAGTAACACAGCCGTTCTTTCATACTGATGCAAGAGACTGATCTCTTACGTTCAAAAAGGCCATGTAGACCACTATGTCAGCAAGGAGGGGGCGGAGGCTGTGTTTCGACTTCCGGCAAAACTACATAACCGAAAAAGTGAATGGTAGGCCGTAGGAGCATCCATGATCCCATCATATCCACTCACTCACTACGGCTCGGAGTTTGGACCATTTGCAATTCATATCACCGATTTTGCACACAGTGTAGGTAAAGACACCACCAGGTCGATAGATTAAGCTAAATTTGTGTTGGAAACTCTAGAAGAATGTCAAAATTTCAGTCGAAATCTGATGGCTGTAAACTCGGAAACCTTGCACTCTTACGCAGGCAAACGATCGTTCTGATCATAGCAGG
>JAMKCH010031296.1:0-116115 GCA_023653785.1 Ophioderma brevispina | reverse complement strand
GTCCTTAACGGACAGAAATTACAGTACAGCGTCCAGGGAGCCGTGGGAAACAAGCAATTGCTCATAACACAAAACCGCAATGTCGTATCGACTCAATTTTGTGAATAAGCTTTTCTCAAGGCTATCTATTGAACAATGAATAAAACAGAAGGTGCTGGAATCACGAAATGCACCTTTAATCGCACTCTACTGGACTAAACCGATTCTCACTTAGACTTCTAACGTAGCACAGTGATAAACATGATGTGGTCATGTTGTGTATACTTTGGATAGGTTTATGAAGATTAATGAGCTAACATTTGCATATTTTCTAGAAAATTAGTCCCCTCTACCGACTAACACGATAAGTCTATGAACTTTAACGTGGCACTGTGATAGAAACTGATGAGGTCATGCTCTGTATACTTTGGATAGGTTTTATGGTAGCTTCATTTGGGCATATTTTCAATAAATTGTTGTTTTAACCACGGTTGTGGGAGGCCATCTTAATTAGCACTGCTTAATTCTTGTTGGGGCCATAAAGTGCTTTTTTAATTGCACTTCTGGGCAGATTTTGAAAATCATAATCACAATATTAATTATAAAAAAAAAAACGCTCAATTTAAAAAAAAAAAAAAGAACTTTGCTTACATGCCTGCAGAGATGCTCAGTGCATTAAAAGTGTACAAACTAATCAGTTGGCATGACATGTCTCCACAGGTGATGAAGAAAGCCATACTGGGAGAAACTGATAGTCAGATCGCAACAACAAGTTAAACCGTAAACAAAAGAGAAAAGAAGATAGTAGAGAGTTTGATAGGGTAGCGCAAGCAACTTGTGAAAAATAACTGTGCCTCACACAGAAAGTGAATGTGATATTTTAGGAAATTCAGACATTGCCTTTTGAATGAGCAGCGCTTCTAAGGAGAGCGGTAGAGGAGCGGTTGAAAAAATCCTCCAGCACAAGGTAAAAGGAGTGATTTATATATACTCAGCTATAAAATATAATTACGTACAATATCTCTCGGCTCTGGGCTGGAATTTTGTGACAGTGAATATACATGCATCACAACCCATAAAACAATAGTCTGAGTAGAAATATAATTTATCACAATGGTGAATTTGAAGAAAATTTACCATTTTAGGCAAAGTCGCACAGGAAAATACACCTTACTCAAGTTAATATTTGTTAGAGACAGATCACCGCACCGATCACCCCAGTCCATGTTGTGTTTTGTGAGTATTCCATCAATAATAGGTTTGTAATCAGCATGATCAGTAGGCCTAATGATGAACCTCGAACGCGTGAATCTGTGCAGTGAAGATGTTTTTAGCATGTTTTCGCGTAGATCGCACCAAACTTCGTGACACGCATGCTAGCCATCAATAAACTTCATTCTTTACCATCCACCATAAGAATTAACTATAGTGTCAACTTTTAAGCACCTTACGAAGACGGAAAGAGGTCATTTTCCTGATTACTCACGTAACAAAAATGCATAAGCATGGAAGTGTCAAAACAAATGTTATAGTCTTCTACAAAAAATCGACGTTACACGTGCTTTGTCAGGTCATTTACATTGCCTTAAATATGGAATGCAGTAAAGGTCACGCCGACCGCACGTGTTTGCACTGCTTTCGCACACAGTCAGAATTGCTTATTCAAGAAATTATCGCGGGTTTTGGGTCCTGGATCCCTGTTTTTAAACGAATGCGCGAAAATGTCAGGACGGTAGGCCAACATGATAAAACGCGCTCACATAAAGCACTTTAGGCGCGCGATGACGCGCTCGATCGAGCTCGCGGCCCTAAAAGACAATTGTCTGAAATTCAAACAATATTGGATCTATTCCACTTGGAAATCAATAGAGTAGGTATATAAACGAGAAATCCTATTCTCAACTTGGGGTAGAAGTTTTTAAGATTTTTTCTTTAGTTTGAAGGTAGATGAATCAGAAATTTGCTCCAACCTGGGAAATGTGGGGGAACATTGAATTAAGAGATTAAACCGATCAAGGGTTTCCTCTGCCGACCCGATGCCCGATTTACTTTTTTTGTCGTCTCGGCCGATCCACCGATCGATCCGATGGTTTGTCCTATAGTAACATCGACCACCCTAGTGAGTATAGTAGAGTTGCACTTGTGGTTCAACTTTTTAAACGTATAGGAATTGGCGACGATGATTATAGTAATAAAATCTGTGGGTCCACATTTGTTACAAGTTCCGATGAGGGATTTTGGAGGAGTTACTTATCGTTAGGTTCTTTTACTTACAGAATGTGTTGTAAATATAAAGTACCGCCAATCAATATGCGGCTTTATACATTCGCAAAACAACTCCTTGTCCTGAGTTCATCGAATAAGCGACCATCATGCTCTTTAAATGGAAGATTCATTTATATTAATGCATTTAAAATGATGCGTCAAGTTTAATAAATCCAAACTTTTGTTACTATTATACCGTAGTCGATCGACCGGCCTCACGTTCCGTCCATCCCCAGGTCAGGCCGCTACAATATGCTAATTATGCTGGACAGGTGCGAAGGACATGTGCGTGTACGACTCTATAGTACTTGCAGGTTTACATTGCGGTAAATGGCGAAAAATTATTTAAAAGTCTTTGTTTCGCAGTCAAAAAGAACAATTTACAAATCAATGTCTTCCCATTCTTCCTCATTTGTATTATTTTTTTATGATGTACCAGTCATTCTTTTAACAACTTTTTTGTTCGCGGTGGTAAGTATACCCCCCCCCCCCCAATCAAACTCAATGACTCGTTAAATGGGATTCCCCGGGAAAACACGGTCTTAGAGTCAACAAGGACGCTGCAGAGCATAGCGATTGCATGAGCTTACCTGTACCTCGCGCCTCGTTAGTTTTAAGGGCTGTTATGACATGATAGATGTTGTTGACCTTGCTGCTGATGCTCCCATTATTCTTTTTATGTATCATAATAATCAATGAGAAGCATGGGAATATCAGTATGCGTAGATAGCGCCACATGGCCTTGATGGATTAGCGTTTTATGTTCTAAGCAAATCGATATTCATTCTTAACCAAAGGTCCACAACGCTGCGCTCATGTTTGGCTGTGTATCAAAAACTCCGGCGGTTCGGAAGTATGAGCTGCCTATTACTCAGGCCCACTACGTAGCATCCTAGCATTGTGGGAAAAGGTTGGTGTCGTCAAGCCCAAGAGCTTAATAAAACTACCGATTAAGAAATGTTTAATTTTTCAGTGCCATGGGTTCCAAAGGTTACACTAGTTGAGGGATGATTGTTCTCGTATTAATCAAAATTTCTGACCCGCTCTGATGCAAAACATCCAAAAAGAACCTTTATGCTTTTTAGATAGTTCATTTACACCCTTTCTCTAGATCTATGGCTGTTAAAGTTAGTCTCTCACGCAGTAGTAGTATAATGACATTTTAGAATTTTTTGAGTCTGGTCACAAATACACTGTGCGGAAAAATACTTTCAGTTACCGCCGTTTTTAAATCAAAACAAACTTTCTGCTGATCCCCTTTTTCTTTTCAAAAGCACTACAATCAATGAGGAGAATGGGATGGAGAGTAGCACCACGTGAGCTTGGAAAGCTATACAGGTGGTGACAAAATATATTATAAATGTTATGTCTATGCAAATTAGTATGAGAATCATGCAGCCCGCAAACATGTGTGACAATAAAACAACTTAGTGCTTTCTACGTATTTATTATGACACTGTTGATGCTGAACAAAAATACAGCCACTGCAAGTGAAAACGAACCCTAAAAAAATACGTAACCGAAAGAGTTGGAAACGGAATAGTGCGGCCGTATTTCTGGATCTGCTTCTAAGGATTTTTCATTGAAGGCTTTGCAACTTGAACACAAAGATACAAAAATAATAAAAACATAAAGCAGTAGTAATTTTCTCAGTTCACTTACAACGACGTTTTACGTTGGAGAGCAGCGGTCATGCGCCCTGTCGTTGCGGTTGTTGTAACTTAGCCAGGACCTAACAGTTGCCAGTTAGTGAATTTGGGAACCGCCTTGGTGAAGTTGAGATCGTGATAGTATTATACGTAAATAGCTCATTAGCCTTAAGTCTTTATCATGGTAGGCTATAAGAGTTATAATGAAGATGATTAGCTACATTACTACATATTAAAAGCAGTTTGAGTACTCGTGTTGTCCCAACGTAAAAACTGGGTAAAAATACCCATTAATACTTTGTCCCTTTCTTTCATTCAATATACGGTTGAGGATCGGCAAGCTCGGACATATTTTTTGCCGATCCATTTTTCTGCCGATTGCCAACGGCCGACGATCCGATGTCGATATCATATATCGGGTCATCTCTACATTGCATAATTAAAATAAGGGGTAAATTAGTACAAGAGAAAATCTGAAAACAGTCAAATGCACACTAATACATTGGTCTCATTATACGGATTAAAATGTATAGTTTGTCTAGGTTCCGACCTTTAGTAGGCCGAAAAGAAGGAACAAGATTATTATTTGCACTCCAAATTTCCAATGTGTATTAAAAAGGTCTATTATTTGGAGCATTGGCTCAAATATATCGAACTTAGGGTGTTAGACGAGGATGTAGTCTGATACGTAAACTTTCGACAGGTTGTAAATAGTAATGAGCTCATTTGCAATTTTCAATAAAATGTGACCTAATCCACTCTACAACACAAACTTGTGATAACTTCTAAACATGGTAGATGATAGAGTATTGAGGTTTGATGCTGAATAATCTAAAATGATACAATTCCTTATCCATGTCTGAACATATTAGTGACATCTGCCGTTCCGCATATTTATCTTTTTAAGGACGATTGGGTGATAGACTTACCTATCTAATGAAAAAGCAACCCGATTTGCGTTAATTCGATAATCATCTCACGTCGTGATTTTTGTTAATTCCATTTTGTCTGGTGTCAACTCTGGTCAGCTACAACGTTTTACAAGCATCAAAAATTGTGCTTGATCGCCCTAATCTCAAGAAAGAAAAAATGGACCCTATTACACTTTGCTTATTGAGCTCTCACTTGGCTACCCGTTGGAAGTGGAATTTCGCCCCATAAAAATGCAAAAATGGCGTTTTCCCTTTGCGTCTTATACTTGTATCTGTGCTTTCCACTTACCAACCATACATTCACTCCGTTCATCATTGAAAAGTTAATTGAAGTTCACGGTCAACCTTACTAAGCTGGTGAAAGCTCATTTGCATTGCGCTGTGCTTCAGATGTTTGAAATTCACTTCCAAACAGCATTCGCAGTATCCCAAAGTTCCAAGACTTCAAACGTCAGACTTAAAACTCACTTTTTTCGTCAAGCTTTTCATGGCTCATCATAGCTTGTTTTGTTTGATTGGTACGTTGGTTACTGTTATGGCGCTACTGAGTTTTATCATGAAGATTTTGCGCCTATAAGAACTATTTATTATTATTATTATTAATTTAATGAGCCTTATTGCAATGTATTTTGAAAAAAAAAGTGATGCTGTCTCTGTCATTCTACATTTCATTACAGAATTGCTCCCAATTTTTAAACTTTATTTGTAAAGTGTGATGTGGGGAGGGGACTTCAACTTAAATTTTGGAACTAAGCATGATTTGCCTTATCAGGAAAAACGAAACAATCAGATTTTTTGCAGTACGTCTGCACGGACACTTACTAGAACCACATTATTGTATGGGGATTCGTATCTTGAATTTTGATGTTTCTTCCTTTTCTAGCATTTTTTTCAGTTGGAAAAAATAAATTATCCTTCACTTGTTTAAAGGTTTCTGCAAAAATTGAAATATTTTGACTCTGGGTGAATCACTGATAGTGTTTTCAATTACATGCCATGTAATTCTTGTTTCTTTGATGATAAGACCTGCCCTACAATTAACTACATTGTTTTTCATTTTTTATTTTCAGCGTTATGTAAGCAGAGAAGGTGACATTTGCCAAGCCTGAGTGTGGAGGAAAAGCAGCCATATTCATTTGATGACAATGAATAAATCAACAGGAGAAGAATGTCCAATTTATATTCTTTATTCTGGCCAGTACAAAGTCTGTAGTGTTATGATAGTGTTATGATTGGGAAGGTGCACTTGTTCACTTATGTCCCTGTTTTTTAACCGAAGGAGGCTCGGGAGGGGGGGACTATAAAATGGTCCTGTCCGTGTCTGTGTAAGAATGTTAACCTGATACCCCATTTTGGGTATCGTTTTTTGGATGAGCTAGAGTAGCCAAACTGGGTATGTGTAGGAGGGAAACCCCCAACTAACCATTGTATTCATCCCCCGGGTCTTCCCCTGGGTTTGATAGGGGTGGGGAAAAAGGCGAGGGAAAAGCTCAATATTGCACATATTGCCCATATTGTGTACAATTTAATCTGGAGTTGTAAGGGCTACGATGGAGTGTAACTTGTTAAAATTTTACTGTCAGCTGTAAAAATAGTTTATTATATGGTACAGTCTACTTGCCAATTCTCAAAGAAGAGTGACATATCTTTGGGATGAACAGCTGAACAAAGGATTTTCAAAACTGAGCCGGTGTGATCAATCAACTTTTGCAAAAACAGATCACTGTTTTTAACCCCCTGGCCTAAAAGGGATGGGGGATTTTGCAAGGGTATTTTTGCAATAGCAGATCTTTATCATGCGTTGTTCAATTTTGGTTTGGTTTGGGGTAGGCTTGAATATTTTTTTGCATCTCCTGGACAAACACTAGGGCCAATTGCAGCCCAACTTGATCAGAAGAACCACTCGCCCAACCAAGGTTCATATGTGGTCACAGTGTCCTCATTAATGTGCATATTAATGAGCTCATTTGCATATTGTTCGCCGACATGTGCTCCCCCGCCAGGTGAATCTTGCAAGTTTTAACTTGACAGTTATTTGAAGACTAATGCAACCGTTTTCTGAAATCTAGATGCTCAGGAGCAATAACATCTTAGTTTTACGGTTAAAAAGAGTTCCAAAGGAAAGATAAAATGAGAGCTATTCTTTCATAAATGACTTCGTTTGGGCATTTCTACAGTAGGCTTACTTGTTGGTGACTATTTGAAATGCAGAGGGTACTTTAAACCAGCTTTTTAAGTGATATGCCTTGCTACCTTGGGTTGTTTCTGCACGGAAAATTGTGCGTTTACTGTCGTGAAATTTACCAAGTCGAACGAGGAGGAAATTCAACATGCCGAAAGTCTCCTAGTTACACAAGTTGAACACAGCAGACGTATATGTATGCTGTTATTTTAAGAGGCACAAGTGATGTGTTTGTCAGGAGTTGCCAAAGTATTTTAAATGGATTTTGTGGGCTGATTGACGTCTACCCAGACAGCGATCAACGCAAAAGTCGATCGATCCCGGCTCAGTGTGAAAAGCCCTGTATTATGTAATGACTGAAACCAGGGCTCAAGTTATTTTTGTTCTGTACATGCCTCAGGAGGTCTGGAATTACGACCCTACTGTACAAAGTCCGGGATTCTACCGATGCATATTATCTAAGATGCAGATTGCAAGTCAAGTGAACACAAATTGCCAATTTTTTTTTTCAAAATTTCCACTGTTTTAGCAAAATTTTGGGTTCCAGATTGAGGTTCATTTGTCAAATTTTCGACAAATTTGTAGAAAATTTGAAGTGATGATCTTAGACCAAATTAGCCTTAAAGTTTTTTTATACGAGGACGACAGAAATGAGACGCATGCGGCAGTACAACCCTGTAAGGCCATTTGTGTTGAGGCCTTTCCCGTTGAGGCCTCTTCCCCCATTTTGCTATTCTGGTTGAATTGTAATCAAGTTTATACATTTGGTTCAAAAATGTTTCATGTCGTAACATGGTCAATTTTGGCATTGGACATATAAAAGTACACATTTTTAGAAGGGAAATACTGCAAGAAATCCAAAAAGAGTAGCAGCATTTTGATGATACTTAATTTCATCACACACGATGGATTGTAATGAAATCTCAGGATCATATTGAGGTCATTAAATATTTACAAAATGCTGTTTCAGCAATTGATTCAAAGTGAACCTTGATTAGAGTGATCCTTGCTTAGTGGTTATGGGTCTTTTGGACCTGCATGCAAAGGTCATTTATGCATTTTTTTAGGTATTATTGAGGTTTTAAGAGTTAACATGTAACCCATTTCCTGCTTATTCTTTCGTGGATTTTAAACCAATAACAGCACATTTTTGAAGAGCACCCCCAATTTTCAAAATTTGATATTTTTGCACAATTATGTTGGCAATTGTCTAGGAAACTACACCTGCGAACGAGAATGCTAAAAAATGCGTATTTATCATAAAATAAGTGATTTTGTAATTAGAATTGGGATCCCAGATTGTAGTACTTAAAGTGACAGGAGGAGATTTTTTTAGGATACGAATTTCTCTCAAATTTCACTGGATCGGATGTAGGCCGCCTACCAAGAACGTTTCGAAGGTTTATTGGACAAACAGGTGCAAAAGAAAACCGCAAACCGTGTTTTGAACTTGCCTTCTATCGTAATCGTTCCCCATAGAAAACCGTACTTTGACTTTCTGTCATGCACGACAGAAACTACTAAATCATCATCTTATTACATAAAGACGGCGTATTCGGCTTATTCACTTCAGGTGTGATCTAATACATTGGTAAGCATTCCAAATATGTAAAAAACCGGGGTTCGAGAAAGATTGAGGGTACCTCTTTCTGGAAATCTCCTCATGTCTCTTTAACGGCAGAGCTGGAAATGCTAAGTTTATGTCAGTCCATGATGAAATAGTGCCACCTCAAGAAAATGACCTCTAACTTGACTTGCCTGAACCAATAAACCAACTAATGGATGAGCTTAAACATGTACATGGTGCTATTTCCCGGCTATTTCATACTGGAAGGCCGTTTCCAGCAGATGTTGAATTATTATTGGAGATCGCCGATATTAATTATTCTAATTACAAAATTCCTTCGTTTGCGACACATAGACATTTTCGAACTTAACCATTCACAGGTATAGTTTACTAGCCAGTTACCAATGCAACCGTGTAAAAATCTTAATTTTTTGAAAAATTGGAGGCGCTCTTCAAAAAAATGATATGTGAACATTTTGCACCCTGTGTTAGAAGTCATTTAGGGTGTTCAAGTTACTGTTTCATAATTGACCGGGGGGTAGGACATGCCAACTGAACAGCAACGGTGAATTCAAATCGGCATCAATATCCGGTGTAACCTGAGTGCTAGTCTTTATCAAAGACTGAATGGTACATGGTAGGAGGGCGCTCTTACACACATCAGACAAAGACTTGACTAAAGGCTATAGCTGGTCACGAATATTTAAATCTTAAATGACTGTTAATGGAAATTAAACTGTTTTGCAGTGAGGTATAACCTCGACGGATTTTGATGTCAATAATTTTTTTCATAAATCTCCTGATATACTAAGATCTTTTGAACGAAGGTTTAAGAGGTGATTTTTTGTAATGTCAATGGGACGAGGCTGCCGTTAGTGTAGAAAATACATGTTAATGCGGATGGCCCCGATTTAAGGATATGAAGTTTCATCTTGATGATTGGCATTCACTCCAAAACACCCCATTCTGTAAAGTTGTGGCTGCGATATTCAATCCGTTTTGATGTGAAGGATCTAAAGTGATTTTGTAAGCCCCATAGAGCACTTGTTGTAAAATTAATATTGGTCACCAAATAGGGCACATTTTGTCGTTCATTATTCCAAACAAAGATCCTTTGGCTCTAGGATTTCACAGGTAAATGAGAAAATAGTAGGCTTTCTTCTGATACCAAAATGTCGACAACTTCCGGTTAAAGTAAAATCTGGGGCTTCTGGGGGATGGGCTATTAGCGGATCGGGCCTGTGGACCTTTAAGGAATTCTTAAATTTACGTTTGGAAATCCCAGCTGCCCATCGAGCAGATCAGGTCCACACCCCATGCAAGGGACCATGAAGCAGGTGACACAAGTGTTCTGAGGGACATGTATTTTAGATATTGCTTGTATTTCTCTTTTAAAGGTGCTTTGTTTCCGGATAGTCTTTGTGACCTCCCTGATTTCCACTGAATAATTATCAATTTTGATATCAGATGAAAGTGAAGGTTGATTTCTCATTGCTTCGCTCTAAAATTTTCAGCCTTCAAATCCATCTCTTTTACAAAATATAGATAAAAAAACTGCCTTTTGAGATGGGTAAAGATTAATATTAGCAGAGTGAATAAGGGTTTGTGTAATATGCATTATAAAAACTTTTCAAGGCCAAAACCACAAGTTTGTTACCTACGATACTTGGTGGCGAGTGTACGCAGTTCCAGATCTCATATCAAGTAGGGAACCGGATAACATAAATTTGGGCAAGAACGCACATGTAGAACTATTTTAATTTGTTTATATCTATAACCTAAGACAAATATTAGAAAATGCGTTTTCTCATTTTGAAATTTTAAATCTGAACATGTACTTATAAGTCTGCAAGTATTGGTACTAAAAGACCTTTAAGCAATAACAGGAACATTTTTGCTAAGACTTGCCCCACCCAAATTTTACTTTCCCACGCCCCCCAAAAAATAAACATTTTTGCACAGTTGCATTGGTAATTGGCTAGTAAACTATACTGTGAATGGTAAAGGGGCATTTCATGATCCACAACCCTTGTCCCCAACTTACCTCAAAAAAGTTGAGATTTTTATACCATCTGAACCCATTAGCCTAGTAATCCATGTGTCCTAATTCTTACGTGCTGCAAATGTGGTGTATGCTTTAAGAAATTTGCAATTTTGTATTTTTGATCGTTAAACGGATGGATTTAAGTAAGTGGCCTATGGGGACCGTGGGAAACAAGTAAGGCCATACACCAAAACCTTGAATGATCTGGGATCAACTCAAATTTTAGAATAAGCTGTTCTCAAGGATATCTAGGGAACCATGAATAAAAAATAGTAAGTGGCTGGAATCATTCGAAAGATATTATAAACGTTATACTTTGTTATCAATAATTTTTTTTTTTTTTTTTATTCAGTGGCTGCTGGAAACATCCTTCAGTATCAAATAGCCAGGAAGGCAAAAATAGCGCCATGTATGTGTCTACACTTCACCATAGGTTCTGTTGGTTCAGGTTAGAGTCAGAGGTCAGTTTAGTGGGGTGGCACTTATTTCACAATGGACGGACGAAATTTGGGGTTTCGACCTCTGCGTTTTAAATTTTAATTGGGGATCCCTAATTACACAATTGCTGCTTTTATGCCATTCGCAAGGTATAGTTTCTAGAAATTACCATCACAACACTGCAAAATCCATTTTGAAAATTGGGTGTCTCAAAAATGTGTGTTATGCTGAAGCCGGGGGTTTTACTATTTGATGGGCTTCTTAAAGTAAAAAAAGTGTTAATTACAATGAGTGGGGAACTTGTTGATGGAACATTCACCAGTGAAACCCGGTTACAAATGCTTTGTTCTGAAAGGAGTACAATTGGACTCATTAATTCTTCAAACGAAATTGGGGGAGAGTGAGTTTCAAACAGTTGATACTGTTTATATTGTTAAAATAGTAATAAACAAGTATTTGAAACTTGAAAATAAGATTTCTTTCGATAAATGAAATTTCATTAAAAAAAATAAAAAAAATAAAAATATTAAAAAAACAATACAGTATCAGTGATTAATCCTAAAGAGTAAAAACATTTGGAAATATGCAGGAATGGCTCAAGAGTGAAAGGATTAAGCAAGTATACTAGTTACATGTTTGTTCTTTTAGTTACCAAAAAATAAGAAAACAGTAAAAAAGCCATGCTCAAAGATAGGTTATTCTCTGTGCAATATTGCACAGAATAGTCTAGAGTGTCAAGACGTAAATGAGGGATTAGAGCGGCTTTATTCAGGCAAATCACTCATTGAATCTTAAAGTGCTTGTTCCGATTGTCTTTGGGACCCCCCCCCCCGATTACCAGGAAAGTGTAGATTCAATTTTGGATATCAGATGAAAGTTTGTATTTTTCTCATTGTCGCCTGAAATTTCAGCTCTCAATTCCATTTCTTCGCAAAGATATAGATAAAAAAAACTACCGTATTAATGGGTAACCTCAATATTAGCACAGTAGTGAATAGGGCGTTGCCACTAATGCATTATCGCTCAAAACCGCAAGTTGTTTCCACGTAGGTACTTGATTGATCAGTGTTGTACAGGTGTCAGGATATCCTATCAAGTAGAGAACCCGATAGACAAAAATTGGAACAAGCTGAGGAATGACCACAAAAGGAGGATCTCCATTCTCAAGTATGTGTTGCAGTAAGTATTGTGCCAGTAATTGTCCATATGGAAGGTACAGACAGTAATGATAAGTATTAATCTGATTTGTCCCCCCCTATTAGGTTGCTTTAAGTCTTCCGCACTGCAGCGTATATGTGAAAGGGTCCATGGCCCGATCGCATAGCCTCGTCCTCGGATCATGCCTGGAAAAAAGTAGGAACTTTGGAATCATGTTCCATTCACAAAATGACTTTTTCTAGCCCTGCCCCAGAACCCCAGAAGTGGTGGGTGTATACATTCTTAAGATTCAAAACCCTGTACCAAATTCCACTAAAATATATTTCTGTGCCAAAAAGTTAGGGTCTTAGTTTTGTAGTTGGACGCTTACCCAACTGCAAAACGAAGACCCTCATTTTTTTGGCGCCAAAATGTATTGAATTTGAGACGGGGTCAAGTTTTAAGGTCTTGGATTTAGGGTCTTCAGTTTTAGGAATGTATACACACCAGAAGGGGTCAATATTTTGGTATTTCTCATATAGCATGTGAACTCCAAGAAGTTTGGTACAGATGTTATGAGTGAAAATGTACCCCCATTTTTAGTCAACCAGTATTAATTTTACACAGTACTGAAAGGGCTTAAAAACATTGGCTGTTTAGCTCTCACATCAAAACGGAATGAAATATTGGCACAAAACTTTGCAAATGGGTTTTGGGGGTCAAGGTCACCAAAGTTGAAGATGACATTTAAATCGGCTCATCCCCCTTAAAATAGCTATACTTGTTACAGGCATGCAAAAATCTTATTTTTGATTAGGCCTATTTCAATTTTTTGATTAAGCAAATCACTTATATTGCTTTTAAGGGAGTGTATTGGGAGTAGGAAATGCAAATATTTATTATAGACCCATCTGTAAAATTTCACACCATTTCAATTGGTTTGGATACAAGAGCTAACAATTTGATTTCATAAGCCAAGAAAATTTAAATATTATGAAAGCCATTTTCATTCATAATATCCAAACTTTATCCCTACGATCTCACAGGGCAAGTATGAAAAATAGTAGCTTTCCCTAAACACCAAAATTTTGATTATTTTGGGGAAAATCTGAAGTCCTGGGGAAGAGGTTTTTAGCTCTCCAGAGATGCCAGTGAGTGTTGCCAAAACAATCTGAAAAAGCGTGTAAATTTAGGAAAAAATGACCAAAAACAGGCTGAAAATAAAACCGCATAAATTTGGGAGTAAAAAAAATCCGAATTCAGATAAAAATCTGAAATATGGCTCTCAGATCATTAAAAGAATTGCAAAACTGATGCTGATATTTACACAGATGACCATTTTGAGCTCCTGAGTGAGACCAATGTGCGCAATTCAGTAAAAAATAGGGCTGTCTCTGCTGATGTCACAAGGTGGCCCTTTTGAGGTGAAGAATATGATTCCCATAGGCCACTTTGTAAACAGGCACAAAATGTGCTGTATTTTTACCTGAAAAGATATCAGACTGGAAAGGTATCCGCTAGATAGGAAATAATTTGCATTTTGGAATGAATATTTGTTTCACTTGGCACAAACAATAGAAACAAATGGCCTCAAAGGCTGCCAAAAAGCCTGTAATCAAAGTTTGTTTTCACCTCAGATTTTGAGTAGTTCTAAAGTAAAGTTGTGCGTCTAAAAGTGACATGGCAAAATGAGGGCTGATGATAAAGGCTCAGCACTGGCAAGTGACCCTGATAAGACAGCCGTATGTCTAAATGAAGATTTCAAAGTCTTGTACACTACTATCAAATCATAATACCACCTCATGCAACCACCAAATGTTTTGACATGTTATTCATCAGATTTATTAGCTGTTTTACTGTACAGCATCTGCTCATTGTACAAGCTTTCAATTTGTATCACATGAAAATAGTTATTCACTTTGTATACAATATTTACAATGCCTGCACTAAAAGTCAAATTGTCACTGGCTAGGGACTGGACTTGAACCAGTGACCTTCCGAAAACCAGCCGGATGCTCTACCATTTGAGCTACCATAGCCATCTGCGACATTTTGTTTCTTCAAGCTTGACTTAAGAAATGAATGCTTCGCCAGGAAGAAACAACATTTGCTACCATTTGAACAGGCATAACTTATACATAAAAGCATACATTTATGTAACAACTTTACTTGAAATAATCACTTTGTATTTTGTGTCCAAGCATTTCTGGTTGCTTTGAAAAAAAAAATACTTCAAACTTTGGAGTTCTGTTAATTTGTTATAAATCAAGTTTACAATAACTTTTCAAAAAAAGTTCCCAAAGGCAATTCAATAAAAGTTGCCTTACTGTCATAAAACATCTATTTTTACAACCATAAACCTTTTCACAATTACATGACATTACACAAACTGGCCTTACTACTATCACATAAGTACATCCATTCATGGTGGGCCACAACCAAAGAGAAACTAATAGCCTAGGTAATCTTATGTTGGGTCAGAGGTGTTGAATTTGTTTTCAGGATTGAGACTTGGTGTTTTAAAAGAGGAAGAAATACAATGCAAGATGGTGCAGGCTTGTAACTGGGTTTACAATTTTGAATCCTGTACTTGTCCAAAGTGGCAGACAGATTTTTTTTCTGACAACTATGGCATGCTAACTTACAATTTTTACTTATTGGTTTGGAAGGGGAGTATGCGAGGCCATCAACATACGCCGCCACCCCAGCACTCTCAACCGAGAGTAGGGCTGCTACAATATGCCACCTGTGTATGACATTTTTATTTCCCCATGTGACCGTTCCGGGTCACATGACAGCTCTAAAACTCCGACACCTAACACCTCGCATGTTGACAAAGGTTCAGCGAAGTCGGACCGAAAGCTCCGTGTAAGTGGAATTTGGCTTAATTGTGATCCTTACAGGACCTTACCCCAATCAAGCTCATGTGTACCCACAAGACATAAGATTACCTAAAAATACTCAAATGCTAGATTTTCATGAAGAAAACTCAATACACACAACTTCTATCATGATTTGTATCTTAAATCTACAAGGAATAAAATGCTAACTGTGCCATGTGCATGTAGGTATATTCTTCATTGCACACTATGTCTTTTGGGCTTACTGTATTTTGCGAAACGAAACAGAACTCCTATTGAATTACACGCTTTATTCCATCATGCATGCATACAGTGCATAACAGAATAAAGCGTGTAACCCAATGGGAGTTCTGTTTTGTTTCGCAAAATACAGTAAGCCTGTCTTTTGTAGTACAAACCTTGGAAGGCTTCAAATTTTCTGCACATTTGATGCAATACATTTACTAGGCATGGTCATGAAACATTCCAGGGTACACCAACCCTTCCCCCCCCCAGGTGACAATCCAAGATGGCAGTCTACATAATTGTAGAAGCTGCACAATCCCCCTTTTTAACATCTTTGCTTTGTGTACAGTACCAAAACTTAACCACATCAAATGAAAGCACAGTCATATGCTTAGGCCAAGAAAAAAAAGTGCAGGAAGACCGTGCGCATTTTGTTTAAAATTGGTCTTTTAGTGCATTTTTTAAGGTTTTTACTCACTTTACATTTTTTTGAGAAATTTTCAGAAAAAATGAAAATTTGGCTGCAAAGCAGCCAAAAAAATGAAAATGGGCCAAAAATGCAAACAAACTTTCAAAAATTCCTGCATTTCTTCTGAGACAAATTTGGTTTTTTTTGGTCTAATAGGAAAAAAATCCAGAGCTTACACACCACATACCCTAGCACAAACCAAGAAGAGAAGGCACAGGTTATAAATTTGTTGATAAATATTGAACTAAATGTTTCCCAGATGAGATGTTTACGATAAAATCCTTGGTACATAGAAATTATGTATTTTATGATAGGATAGATTGTAACATTGCAGCATTCAGGTTTGCACTGGGTTTTTGTTTAAAATAAATATGCTCACTAATTATGTGTAGTATATAGGCAACACTTAAAGGATAATATACTCTACTCTTCTATAGTACTCAGACATGTAACCAATTAAGGTTCAATTTAAATGAGCAAAATTTTGCAACTTGGGAGGCAGACTTCAATTCACATTCACTCATATTACCCAGTTGCACACATGCACAGGTGGCATGTAACTTTCCTTCATTGATATTTTAGGGAGTCTTTTTGTTTTTGAATACTAATTTATAAGCTCAATTATCAAATTGCAATTCATAAATATGCAAATATTTTATTTTTTTTATTGGTTTTATTATTTTATTCTGATTTGTTTCAAATAGGGGTTAGCAGTCATGGTAATTCGATCACAGGCATTTTAATTTTAGTGGTGTTTGAAAGAAGACGTATAATCCGTACACAAGTGTACTAGTATTCACTATCTGATCCCATCTTATAAACATAACACATCAGCATAATGCCTATACATTCACACCTATCTATGTGCCGAACTGAGGTATGCTTGTCGACTATTTCTTTTTTTACTTTATTTGGACATTGGCTTTTGTGTAATATAAAAGGAAGGTCGCACAAGTATACCCTTGTTAACTTGTCTCTGCTTTTTCTGTTATGGAATATATCAGCACATGAAAACAGTAGTGGTGCGAGGGTTAATCTAATCAGCAAAAAAATTCCAAGGTCAATAGGCACAGCACCAATTGAATATAAAATAGAAGATGGTGTGCCCCCCCCCCTTGGTTCAATGTCCCATCAGCCATAACAGAACGACTTTTAGTACTCTCAAGATGGTTTAAAAAACTCAAGCGTACGCACTGGACAATGTATGCGACCACTACCACCCAGGCGTATTTTGCATGGTAATGTAAGCCCTTATTATGTTCATTGTTGACATGACCCAATGCACATACACAGTAGATTCCTTCATTGGTACTTCCATTTGGTGAACGATTACTACGACTCTATACGTCTCGACCAGATAATTTGAATAGTTTTTTAAAATGCGTGATAATATCCACCGTACAAACATGCCTTGAGGCGCTTGGTGTGGCATCACATGAAAGGTCGCATCGCACATCAGAGAAACCACACTGCCAGAACAGATTTATGCCATACGCTTGATTTAGAACAGGGGCAAACCGGAGTACCTGGACCGAGAACCCACAGTAACGAGCCCTGCGGGAAAGAACCGGCAAGACGGGAAGCCCATTGCCGGGAAATCCTCCGACTCGCGGGAAATTTAAGTGACGCAAAGAAAGAGAGAAAAAAATAAGTGAATTAATCACCGAATAATTGGAATATAACCAAGGAAAACTCAGTAAAATAATCAAGGGAAGCAAGAGTAAAATAAACCATTATTGAAATAATAAAAGTGAGGAAATGAGTCTTGAGTACCAGTGTGTTTATTTCCTTTGATAAAATCTGAGACGAAAATAGCTAGGTCTCGGGATAAAATCACCACAAATCTAGCGGCAAGAATTTGAAAGCCGACCCTCATCACTATCAAATGTCCTTCAATGTCCCATCAGCGCACGGTTATCAACTTTAGTATTAGCTCCAGTATCAACCGGTCGATCTGTGTATTTATTTAGAAAATCGGTTTCGTGTGAAAATATTTTAAAATGCGAAAAGAATTTAACAATATGTCATTTGTAAGAATTACATACATATTTTGATTGAATCTGGTAAATTTTAATATAAAAAATTTAAATAAAGGATTAAAAAATAACTTATTCCCCACGTGGCTTGAAATCTAGCAAAATCTGACATCACCGGCATAGCAAAATGGGTGATGGTTGCTGTCTTACACACAGGTCGTCTTCCATCACTTCGCGTTAAAAATAACAGGGGACGGCTTTAAAACAATATTTTTCAAAAGTCAACAGCAAACAGTCAGAACTTGATATTATTTGTGTAGTAATCTTAGCTTCTTCCGTTGTATTTTTTGCCTTCGTATGTGGTAAATTAAGGTCGATTTGGGCACAATCAATACGATTCTGAGCTTAACCTACGCTTAAAAGAGTGTTAAAATGCCACCAAATAGCTTCCAATTGCAACTCACTACCGAATTTTTCAAAAAGCGTCGCTTCTGATGGGGGATCCCCCTAGACACCCCCCCCCTATTGCCGCTAACACTCCGCGCTGGCTGCAAACAGCCGTATAAAGTCGGCGGGAACTCTTGACCTTCCTTGCCGGGAAAATTATTTTTTCCAGCCGTGGGACGATAATGGATCAGAAACCAAATTAAAGGGAAGATACGCTGCGCCAACCCGTACCCCGTGATGTTACTGTGCATTTCTTACAGGCTAACCACGGCAATGTTGCACTTACTCCAATTAATGGGGGAACGTTTTGCGCAGTGGTTATTTTTTCCCTTGTCTTTCACAATGGGTATGTTAAATCCCCAGTACGAGCTCGTTCTCGACTGGGCTTTATGTGAATTGGGTTTCTCGATCCATACATCCGTTCCCACATGTTTTTCTTGTTTCTCCGGGTACTTCAGTTTTCCTCCGCGGCGGTGTGCTACAAATCAACTTCCACGAACACACTTTTACCGTACACTCAACAATATTTAATGAACAGGAGTCTAGGTTTACCACCGCCGGGCCAACCGCTTCTCCATTGGCGATACACGCGCTAAAGAATCCTCAAATTACCAACAAAGCGAGCCACAACGTGAATATTACGACGTCACACCATGCATGTTGCTTGTCGTGTGATCTATTCAAACCATTACTGCACGGGTTTCATGCTACATCAGGGAAGAACAATGCGCTGCCACTAGGTTCCGATAGCTCCTGTGAAGTGAATGAGAATGGGAATAGCGAACTAGCAAAACGGTATAATGGAACGATGTCCTGGATGGGAAATGTTTCGGAAGAACTGTGGTTTGCCGTTGTGCATATTTAGCCTGTCAAGATGATTAAAGACGTTCATGTCAGAACTAAAACCACTGACGTTTTCGCTAATATGGACTTCGATGTATGCAACACAAATTGTACTAAGTTCTACGAAATTATTATGAGCAAAATGAGAATGAAATATAATTTGAGAATTTGGCACAGGGCCAGACTTTGGTATAGCGCTATAAAAATGACCCAACTACGTATTATATGAAGCAGTGAGCGCTTGCAATATGAACTAACAATGTTGTAAGCAAGTTCGTTGGTGACTTCTTGATCTAAATCTGTTCGTGGTATATGATTTCTCTGTTTGTTGATGCCCTTTCATAGCTGCCTTAGCATGTTTCGGGATGTCGCACATTAAAATTATCCAAATTATTATGCAAATCAGTCCCAAGTTTAACCTATCAGGCATGTAGCCCTTCAATTCTGCCTATATGGTCATTATCGTAATGAATTTGTATTCATACATAGGGCATCACTTCACTACATTAACAAAATCACATACAAACAAAAAAATATCAATTCCCACGAAATCACCACACTCTACAATTTTGAGTAGTCTTGGAACGTACACAAATGCTTACATGACCCATACTTTGGCCTAGTGAGCAGGGTGGATGATACGTAATGTACAAGGAACCGCATTGATTATCACTACAGTTTTCAGTGAATGCCTAATACATTAACGGCAACGTTCAATGGCATAACTTACGACTTTCTTGCATGTTAGATGGCGGGTAGCCAGGGAATCTTATTCGCAATGTAGTCTTCAAACCCTCTTGTGCCAAGCACACTGGTCCATGCAAATCTGTTCTGACGCCACAGTCAAACAAGTGTGAAACAACATTCAGTTTGCAGTCAGACGGAGTGCAAAACCAACCCCTGGAACGTTTACAAATCTAAAAATACTGACACCAATCTTTATTATTCAAGATCCACCCAGGTCCACTCAAAACTTGTATAAAACCCCTGAAAGTGTGTAAAATTGGGGGGGGGGGCCTAAAACCTTGAATTCAGGGTTTCCCCGAAAAGTAGCATCTCTTGAATTTTATTGGATTGTGAAAAGTCAAGGCACTTATCCCCATCTGAACTGTCTGCTTGGAAAATGCATTTATTCAAGAAAACTATTCAAATGGATTTGAGTTGGGAGTGCAAAAAATGTTTTTTTGCCTACCTTTACTACAGGAAATATCAGAAAGTTCCAAGTAACTGCACTCTTGAGTCAGTTACTACACAGACTGTTTGATCCCGATTTAGAGGGTTTAAGTCACTGTTTTTTAAAGTGATTTAACCCTCCAACTTGAGCCTGAACAGAATATAATAATCGCCCTGACAGTGATGCGCATGGTATTCATAGATTGATTTTTTTAATATACACAAACAACATACATGGTTTCTCGAGTTTCTGAAGGCCTTTCACTGATGCTGGCTGGTCTTGACTTGGTGATTACTAGACCAAGTTTATAAATACTGTATTTATACAAATGTATGCAAAAAAGGTCGGCAGGGGCTTGTGAAAGACCCTCCTTATATTAGCCAAAAGTTTTGTTTTGACATGATTTGTTCTTTTCCTAACCAACCGTTCAAAACAATTGTGTTCAAAGGGCACCGTTAACTGTGTGGAGCTTGTTTTGTTTCATATCAGATGTCTGACATGATTAAAACTACATGAATGGTTCAGTGACCTTGCTTCAAACTTTTTTGAAACTTTCGGTTGATCTTCTTGAAACAAACAATTTGGTTAACCTTTGAGGTTCTGTAGTCACATCATATCAATATATCAAGGGCCATTGCACAGTAGTACTTTGTTGTGTATTCAATCATAACACTATGCAGGACTGTACAGTTGGTTCTACCCTCCATCCCATGGCTTCGGTAGTGTTGATTTGTCGGGTCCCTCAAAGTAGGCGTGGTTCCGTCAGTCTTGGCTGGCAACCTTTTGGCTGGGTGTAGACGAGATTCCGGGAATAAAAGTCAAGCAAGGAAAACATTCATTTGAATGAACTATTTTATTTATCAGATTTTTAAATCACCAGAATGGGAGCACATGTAAACTACTGTCCATAACTGCTATTAATAATTAATCTAAACACCAAATGCAACCATAGAATCACTGGTATAAATTTTTTTGAAGAGCACTTGTTGAACTTTTACTAAAAGATAGGGTGCTAAAATTACGAACATAAAGAATTGGACTATTTTTTTGTCCCTGTTTTTTAAAGCCCAACTCCTCCATTACATACAAGAATATTGTTCTAAAAAAAAGCACAATTTTGGCGTGTGTTGTTTGTGCTGCTAGCACTCAGATGTAATAAGTTTTTATAAGCACTTGTCTTTATTTAATAATCAAAATTCATTTGTGGGGCCATCTACTATTTAGTACCAAACAATCCTATACTCGGTTCACTAGATAGAGATTAATTATTTGTAAGCTTCACACATCGAGGTATTCTGCTCAAGGCACAATATGACTGTCAAATTGGACATCGACGAAGCGTCAAGCCTTAGGACTGCTTAAAGGTCCCAGAATTAGATTGTAAACCTACTCCAAATCTTTATGGAAATTCCATTCCAATCAAGCAGGGCCATAAAAAAGAACACACTACCAGTGACATCATTAGTGAAACACTATTGAGTTTTCAGTCAGTGTCCCCGAATAGATTTACAACTCAGTCCCCTGGAATTTTCTATTACTCTCTGAAAAATGCAATGGCCCACAAAATATGTCATCACCAACCCAAATTATTGAATGCTTTCTCGTCCTCCTTGTAGACTTGACACAACCATATCAATTCTATTTGCTCCCTGGGACCTTTAAGATTCTTTTAATGGAGGAGCAGACAGTAATCTATTACTGACAGTACAGTAGTTCTGTATTTAGGATCTTATTTTATTCTCAAAGCCATCGGATGCCTTGGTAACCATGGTGATGACATTTATTGAATTACTCTTTAAGGATCCGGCCCTGTGAGTCCAAGGTCTGACTGAGTTTGATATTTGTTCTTTGTCCATTAGGGAAGTAGCTTGTAATCGGTATGCATAGACACCACCATAGGCCTCGTTAGGGTACCAAGATTCTGTGTAAACAAACATGAGAGTTCTTTCAAAGACCTTATTGTTTTGGGGTTTCCTTTGATTAAAGGTGCATTTGCGTGATTCCACCTCTCAGTTTTATTCATGGTTCGCTAGAATAGCCTTGAGAAAATCTTATTCACAAAATTTGAGTTGAGTCTCGATCTTGGCGGGTTTTGGTGTTATGAGCAATTCTTGTTTTTCCGCACGGTACCAAGTCCACTGTGCTGCAATTTTGTCCTTTACGGACAGAAAATACAAAATCACTAATTTCTTACATAAGACCAAATTGTTCCACGTAAATTTGTACACATGGATTAACTAAGGCTAACGGTTCAGATGATATAAATCTCAACTTTTTTCAGGTAAGTCGGGGGACGAGGTTGTTGATCACGAAATGCCCCTTTAAAGTTCTAATCTCAGGACTTGTAAACAAAACTCTTTTATGTCCTCTATCCCTACCCGAACCTTCTACTTATAATTTTACTAATACAACAATCTCCCAGCAATTCCATTTTCAGGAGATAAAGTACCCATATCCAATGCTTTGTACTTTGCAGTCAATTTGCAAATTATTTTATTAATGTGCTTTATAAAGGTGCCTTGTTCCGATCCGCTTTTGGGACCCCCTTATTTAACCGTAAGTAGTATCAATTCTGATATCAGGTGAAAGGCTGTATTTTTTCTCTTGTTTCCTGAAATTTCAGTGCTTTCTAAGCCATTTCTTTCTCAAGATACAGATGAAAAAACACCGTTTTAGTGGTTAACCATCATATTAGCACAGTACTGAATAGGGCGTGCACTATGCAATATCGCCTCTAGCATAAACGCAAGTTTGTTTCCCACAGTACTTAGGTCAGTGGGTCTACAAGTGTCAGGTCTTCTCATTTCAATTAGAAAAACACGATAGACAAAAAAATCGGAACAAGCACCTTTTAATGTCTAGTAATGTTCAGAGCAGCAACTTGATTTACTTTTTAGTAGTCATATGACCCAAAATCATTATTTTTCCACTATAGTTTTTCCAAAAACCAAGTAAATTCTATATCACTACTAAAACCTTTTTAGAAAATATGGCTGAATTTTTGGGAGTGGTTAAATTCTTTTAGCAGAATAATTATCTTTGACGGCTAACCTTCCCCCCTCCCCCTTTATGGTCATACTTTTTTGATTTGTAGCACAAAGGGTTTTCAAACCACACCACACCATGCCAAAAACTAAAAAAACAAAGCAGCGTTACTTTACTCCAAAAGACCAAACCCTTTGAACCACATGTTTTCAAATTGTTGATTATTACCCTAAATGTCTGTTTATGTTATTACCATAACCAATCCAACAACCTCTATTAATGATAATTGCATGGATGACAAATCCGATCGGACATATATTCTTTCTACTACTTACTATACCTGATTGAGTTTGATGTTACAAAATTTGTTTTCTCTCCTCCAAAATTGGCCATATTGTACTTCATTTCACCATTTTATTTTCTGTAGAAAATACAGAAATCAATCTGCACTCTAGTCTGGTTAAATTTCTCTCGGCAAGACGCAGTTTCATAACAGCTATCCTTTAATTCTGGGCACATGGCTATATGCACATAGAGCTTGATATTACAACCGTTCATGCTTCGAATACGCCATTTATGCTCAAGTGTGCCTTGTGAGGCTGGCCCAATCATGTCTCTGTACTGTACCGTTATTTTTTTGTCATGTCAATAGAGAGACGTACTTTCCCGCGTGCTATGAATACAAGTGACATACCCGTGTATTATTTGTTTGTGTCCCTAGAATTCAAAATTTCAGATTAGACAAAAAAAAACAAGTTTGGGCCTCAGAAGAAATTGGAACAAATGCTAATGCGAAATATGCTTTTTTTTTTTTTTTTTTAGAAAAATGCTAATGCAAATGCTTTTTTTCTTTTTTTTAATATGCATTGTTTGGCCCCTTTGTTTCATTTTTTCGGCCATATTTTCATGTTGTTTTCTGAAATTTTTTACGAAAAAATTTTAAGTGAGTAAAACTAAAAAAAAAAATTATGCGGTCAAAAAAACAACTTGTTCTTTTTCTTGGCCTTAGCATGTGGCCATGCATTTCTTATGGGCCAAGATATTTACTCAGGCTGCAGTTGGCATCTCTGTATGGTTTTGCCTTTCGGGAGTTAATGATAAAAACTAATGCCCCCTTTAATACTTTGTTCGCTGAATGTAATCATTCATGTCACCGAAATGACTAAAATACATGCCCATCTTTTGACTGTTTTACAGACTTAAATTGTATCCATTTATTTACCTCATATGTGGGCCCATGTTAGGAGGCGTGGCCCTGGGTCAGCTTACTAAGTTGAATAAAGCCTGACACCACCCTCACAAGCCATTACCAACGCCTTGTGGATAACGCTAAGACGACAACCTCTATTCCCTAGAATATTTTTTTATGTCAATCAAAGTTTTGCCAATTTTAGAAATGGTTTGAAAATATTAACTCATGGCGCTTGGTGGCTTAGTAAATTGGCATTTAATGGGCACCCAATCCTCAGCCGAGAGTTTGTATTTATGGAGCAGCCCCTTAACCAGTGGTCCAAATTGTTTAAATCGCCCTGAAAATTCTGAAGAGCTGATCAATCTCGGAGTCGCCATGGAACCGGCGCTTTGTGTTACATCTCGGCCATGGGATGCATCCATACTCCAGACATCAATGGGGGTGGAATAACGCGGTGAACCAGCAGAAACCCTCAGTGCACGGTCCATAATTTTACAACCTAAATTAAGGAAGAATATTTAAACACTTAAGTACTGTAGTTTTTTCGTGTCCATCTTTTTAGAGGGCAACATGGATTGCGTTGATGTGGTGTGTCGATGGGATGAAATGTTTACCCAAATGTTAAACCTAAATATAATTGCTCACTGTTTCCACATGCAGTGCACATGTCCATGACACGTGGATACAATGGACCTTGGTAGTGCAACCCACATGTTGGTGACCTCATGTGACCCCAGGTAACCTTTGGCCTATTCATAAACCGCGATGCCGACAACATATTCATTTGGTGAATGCTGTAAATGTTTTGGTGTATACATAATCTTTCTCATTTACCAACTGTTTTATCATGTTGAAGGTTGGGTTCACGGATCGACAACCTTTGTCCCCCTCACTTTACGTTTCACTCCTCAAAAGTAAAGATTAAACGAGACTTACCTGTTTGAAGTTTAATCTTGATTTAATGAGAGGGCGAGGAGAGATAACGTGAAGAACCCAGCTGCGCATGCGTATGGTCAGTTTTAAAGTAATATGAGGCCTGATGAATCCACCGATGTATACCTGTCATAAAGTTTGATAATTACCCATCATGCTGAAGCTTTGAGACGGGTTGGGGGAGCGAGGGCACGTTATCTCTCGCTGCCCTTTCTCATAATCAAGATTAAACTCAAAACAGTAATTCTTCGGTTTAATCTTTCCATTTTATTTCGAAATCTCGCTCGAGTTCGTGAGATTTGAAAGCATAAATCGTCTCATATTAACAATCCTGTATTAACTCGTGAATACAGCAAATACCGTACATATTTTTAAGGCATTCTAAATGCCATCTGTTCACATGGTATCATCACTTTATAAGTTGGAACTGAACTTTTGAAATTGCATAATAGCAAAGCAAAAACCTAGATCTTACATAC
Source organism: Ophioderma brevispina (assembly GCA_023653785.1). Taxonomy (NCBI): domain Eukaryota; kingdom Metazoa; phylum Echinodermata; class Ophiuroidea; order Amphilepidida; family Ophiodermatidae; genus Ophioderma; species Ophioderma brevispina. The sequence continues at coordinate 90,338 of JAMKCH010031296.1, read as the reverse complement.
ATTTCATTACACTCCAACACAACCAGGTTTCCAAGTTGAACGTGTTTACACTTTTGGAATGTTAACTCTTGTTCTCAAAGTCCAAATATTCATGTCTCTAATACCATGGAAACTTAACATTTCACTTCACTCACTCTACTTGAGTGATAAACTCTATAAAAACAAGATAACTTTGAACATGAAAACTAGTTCTATGTATTGAATGGAGCACAACTGTGCTTCACAATATCACAAAACATGACGTTTTGAGTCCATTTTGTCACCATTGTGTCCAAAGCTCAATGTCTAATGTTTGTTCAACAAAGTTTTGCCATGGCACTGTTTGGGTTGACTGGCTTGTTTGTAGTACTTTCTAAAGGTTCCTTCCTTTGACCACCCTGCTGTTGGAGTATGTCAACCACATTTACTCCTATTTGTCTGCTGTCAGACACTGGAGCTGCTCTAGTCGAGTGTGGGTCGGAAACAACTGATATCCACACCAGCTAGCTGCATTATAAATGCTATCATCGCATATTGTATCTTTGCTAACAGCAACCATATGGTTTTCTTGAAATTTTAAAAATAACCTGTTCTCCTTGACAACCATTCTGTGTGCGGATTTTCTGGTTCTGATGAATGTAGTGTTTGAGATATGTCACAACACACAACCGCCTGTCCACTGTATAGGCCTCAGGGTTATGTGAATGCCCCCCCCCGTTTTGCCCGGCTCGTCATTTGTTTGATCAAATTGTTATAAGAAAGATGCTGTACTACTACCTTGTACATGTGTATCTCAAATTATTGAGATCACAAACTATGACTTGTTTGTAGAACGCTGGGCACTAACCAGTGGCAATTAGCATCACACCAGTTTCAGGTCAGTTGCTTTAAACTTAAGCAATTTGCTGGCGACCATTTTTGCTAAAACTTTAAAACAAGCTGCACATCCCAGATGTGGTCATATAAGGTTGAGAGGTCTTTGCGTAAAGACGCCTTTCAAAATCTGCAATTAAAGAGCGTACCTATTTATACCCCCTGAAGAATGACAAAGGATGTCTAGCGCACTACGCGCTACATTCAATGAGTTATAACTTAGTCCGCTTTCATACAGTACTGTTTAAACAAGGTTATTAATAAGATATAAATTAAAAAAAAAAAAAAAAAAAAATCAAAAATAAATCCCCCCCCCTATTAAAAAAATTATCAAAAAATTATATAATCCCCCCTCTGTGGCATTGGAGTGCATCGGATCAGCTCCTTTCGTTCAGAGCAAAATTTGATCCACGGTTAAGGTAAGCATAATTACTGTGTCTTGGTTGAATGTTCTCCCAATGATGCCATAATAATTTTGGGTAGCTGCATTTGGTATGCCTGTCTTTGTATTGGATCCCCGGACAATCTGCAAGCAAGCAATTCAAGCTTATTTATTATGTGTGTTGTGGCACCTGTTTTGTAGGCTGAACAAGCAAAGTTTCTCCGATTTGGGTAGCGAGACTGGATCTTGTACAAGGGTGTTTAATAGCTTTGAGAACCAAGGCTTGAGTTTGGCCAATTGGCACTATTAAAATGCTTCTCCCTTATCCTGATAATCTTCGAATGCATTTAGTAACCAAACGAAGGGAGGAAATGCTAGAACTTCAAATCCACCCCAATGGTATGATAGGCATCAATTTCTCAGCCCCTGGGTCGGGTTTCCACACTACACATACCTTGCTAATTGCGAATTTAGTCAGTTGTCAAAAAGATCATGCTTTGGTTCAACATTTCAGTGTTTACGAGATTCCTAAACCATCCCTTGTCCAACCATCCATTCTGTGTTCCGTCATGCAAGACTCTTGATTTTTCTATCACGGTGTGTATTTAGTACACCTGTGAAATTCGAAACCTGATACCCAAATAGATCGTACTATGCCCATGCCCTAATTTTATAGCCAATTCACTTACCTGTTCGGAGTTTGAGCCCCCCCCCATTGTGTGCAATATAGGCAACAGCTTTGTATTGTCCAGTTTAAAAATTTTTAAACATGAACACATTCTTAAATTGTTTGCCAAAAAGATTTAGTGCCAAAAAGGCACCATGAGCTCTAAATTAGTTGGATTTCCTTGTTTTGCTGCCCTGAGCGCCTCGTTTCATTCCCAACGCCCGACGCCCCCCCAATGTTATTGTTGGTACCTATTGGTTGCACCCCAACCTAGGCCTGATGCATCCTTTTCTATTTGAACTCAGGCTGTCCCCTTTATATACAGGAGTAATGCCATGTCTACATTTTCATCCACCATTGCAAATCTCTTTTTGCATTCCAATTAATTTGCAATAATCTATCATAATGGCCTTGATTTCTTTTGAGGGCTTGTATTTTGTCTTTTTCCTGTGCGCTGTAATTTAACGTCCCGTACTTTCACTGCTGGGAAAGCAGCCCCTATCTTCCCGATGACTGTTTGCTGCTACATTTTAAATAGTGCTTTTTTTCCCTCTGCATCGCAGTTCAGAACAATTTTGCTTTATTTCTTGCTTTTTGTTCTGTGTTACGAACGTCTTCATGTCCTTTTGAATTAATTATAAATCCCAGGTATTCTATTTCCCTGGGTAGGATGAATCCAGAACGTCTTCAGGATGAATAGATGAAGCCTAATTGGTTCCGAGAAATTCGGCAGTGTTCCGAACTTGCTGGTCTGGCTGTGTTCATAAACGATTGCCCAATAATTCAGCTTTCCTCGATATAACCGTTTAAAACATAACCATGCTCCCGGAGTTTTGCAAATGGGGGCGTTAGAATTTTTGTAAAAAGCCCGAGGCCCTTGAACTCAGCCCTTTTTGGTAAACAGTTAAATTGATACAACTTATTGTTCCAGAATTACTTCAAATATTTTCTATCTTTTCTGATATTGGCACTGAATAATAGGCATCGCGTAGATCTAATGAAGCCATATAGCAATTCTCTGTGATTACGACTTGGCAGTATCAAACGTATCCATTTTAAAATGTATGGTACGCAAGATATTCATTTAATTTTGACAGTCCAAGATTCATTCGATAGCCACCATCTTTTTTTCTGTCCGAGTAAAGATGTCGACACAAACTGGCCCTTTCATTCTGCGATTCAGAAATGACCCCTTTGTTTTGTATTTCAACATCTCTGCAATCACGCTTAATTTTTTCTATTTTATTTAATTTGTATGGGGCAGGTATTCTTAACTGCTTCCGGTGGCGGGCCATTTCAAATTCAAGTTGTAACCCGAATTGCTTGAATAATTGATTTTCAGATGTAATTTTTTCCCAATCCTTGCTAAAAAAGCTTCAGAACTCCCGCCTATTATTTGGTTGCAATCATACAGGCCTATATTTAGATTTGTAGGCCTATGTATGGTTGTGAATTTTTACTCACCTCTTCAGCTCTGTTCTTATTCTCTACTGTTCTTGGTGCATTGTTTTTCAGGTTTTGATACTGATAGTTTTCTTGCGAGCTGCAGGCATTGGCTGCATTTTCTGCTTGTTTGTAGTTGAACTGTTTCTTGGGTGGCTGTTTTTGCCCTAAACAAGGGCCCTTGTGGTCCATCCAGCTGCTGCGGCACTGCTTGGAAGCGCTGTCCTTGACTGCCTTGGGGTCAGGTTTGAAACCTCATATTAACCCCTTTGGGTTTCATCATACACCTGACTGCTTTATCTTTCTTCTTTTCTTTCTTCTTGCAAACTCCTTAACCTTCCGTCCCAGATCCTTTCCAAAAGCAGAGAGAAATGTTCTCTGCTGAGTTTTATCTCTTTCTTGTTTCTTATCATACACTGGTGGTTTTACCAGGTGATAATACGGTGGGTTCCATTCCGGTTTAATTGTTTTTTTCCTCGTCCCGGCGCAAGCAAGTTCAGCTCGAAGTTATCATTAGCCAACATCAAAAATCCATCTATTCAATATTTTTATCCATTTTATAGGTTCTGCTGAGCTTTTGCAAGGGGGGGCAACAGCCTTTAACCGGTGTCTGTTTTCTCTGTACTCTTGAAGCTAATCCCGATCTGGTTTTTATTTTTGGATTTGCTCCATATCTGTGCATTAACCATGGGCACTTGCATAGGGGTCGCACTTGCTCGGACACTTATGGCGCTCTGCAGCTTCCTTAATCCTGCCATCATCTAGTTTATATACATGCGTGAGAAAGGCGTTTTTTGAAGATCCTTTTCTGATTTTTGGTCCAGTGTCACCTTCTAGTGCAAACTGGAAGCAAAGCCAATGTCCACCTCTCATCTGATGCTTCCATAGCCACAATGCAATCAAAATCTGTTTCTCGTTTACTGCTCTGCAAGTTTAGCGGTAACTGTACTTGGACTAGCTTGGTCAAATCCAATCAACCCCAACAGATCGGGGTTCATCTCACATCCATAGATATTCATCTTCTTTTGGAGCAATGCCCTCCTCACATCACTTATGGGATGGTCCACCCCGCTATGGTCCACTTTGGACATGTATTCAGTCGGCTAAGTTTGCGCTAGTCTAGAAGTACTTACTATCTTCATCTCCCCCGTAAGCCACTCATAACAGCTAAAATATTATGCTGAAATTGTCTATTCTGCTCGGCGTGGGATGCTATTATTTCTTCTAAGTTCGATAGACGTCCACGTACGTCGTCATCTACCCTTTTTGGGGCTGGCTTTGTTCTTTGTTTTCGAGTCCGCTGTGCGGGTTACGGTCTGTTTTTCGCCAGTGGCGAGGTTGCCGAATTCGGCGGGGCGGCCCTTTGGGCCGGCAGGTTTTGTTGTCCGTGCAGCTTTCGCGTGGTCGGACCTTTGTCACACATCGTCTTTTGGATGGCGAATTTGAGGATAATTTCTCCACCACTTTGGGTGGTTTTTTATCTTTGGGCTGGCTTTATCCCGCCAATCACTGATTGTAAACTTTGTTACGATTTTACCGGTCTATTTTCGACCTTTTTGTTTGACGTTGTTTGTCACAGTTCTGGTACTCTAAAACCCACACGCAACGATTATGACCATACGCATGCGCAGCTGGTTCGAACTGATCCGAGCGAATTTCGAAATAAGTTGAGATTTTGTAAATCATCAGAAAGATTTCATATATTTATTCTTATTACCCCAGTGAAATTTTTTTAGACCCAACGAAACTGGAATCACACACACACAAATCTGACCCAATGTTTCTTAATTTTGGAGCCAAAAGAGATAAGATTTACGAACCTGTACTTTTTTAAGGCTTCCCTCATGTGTGTATAAACCCGAAAATTCTGGATCCCAAACGCTCTTGCTAGTCCAAAAATCCTCTAGCTTATGCCTCCTTCTTATCAAGATAGGTTCTCGTTGCTTCAAGTCTCTGTGCACGATACGTCCTTGTGACAGTATACGATCACCCGGATGATCTGGTAATTAACTCCTGAAAAAATGACATGATTGAATAATCACAATTTGTTGATGCTACACAAGAGCAAAAATCAGAAATTATATAATTTGAAAATAAGTGACTGAAAGTGGTTTTATAAGGAATCTCGAAACAGGACATGCTACCTCGCCCCATGTCGGCCTAGTGCGGTTACAATTAAAAAAACGTAATCTCAATGGTATTTCGTCAGGCTTGGAATCTTGGTTACTCTCTGGGCTAACATCACTGATTTTGATCAGATGAAGCGCGCGGATACAGAGATCTTTCATCATATCCAAGCTTTGAAATGAAGAACCCCATCAATTGGACACCAGGTTGCAATTGGTATTTTACTCCAGTAAGATGATCAAAAAGCACGGGTGACATATTACACATTTAAATGTTAAAACAATCGCGAGACAGTCATTTTCAAACAAGTAGACCATGCTCAACATTTACAAACATTTAAATATAACTTTCGATTTCAATGGCAAAATTCGAAGAGAAACAAGACAATTTTCCATGGGCCATCGCTGAATCATGACATTTTCCTGGAAAAATGCAATAAGGTTTCATGCAGGATTACGTATGTGGAAGCTCTTGAACACACCTTGACAAGCTCTTTCATCATCATTGTGCCTGGCCTGATAGTCTCCATGTACTTCTTGAGATCCATTGTGAGTGGGAATTCAAAGACAAGGTAGAGTTTCTGCTCCTGCATGATGCATCTGTTAACCTAGAGATCAAAATAGGTACATGTGGGCATATTGAAGGCGCTGGCTCAGATTTCCTTAGGATGGTACCCCCCCGTATTTATAACCAATCAGGGTTGCAAGTACCGCCAGTACACAAATGCTTGTCCACATGCTCAAATTGTGGATGTCTTTATTCTGGAATTTACACATCGTATCATGTAAGTATACATAAATGGTTCACAAAACTCATTGAAACAGAAATGCAAACTTGGAATTGTGCATCTAATTAGGTGACTCCCTTTAGTTTAGTTAACTCCTTTGAAAAATACACACCAAAGAAATTTAACCCAAAATCTGATCCAGGCGTTCAGCAACATTTTTCATTCTTTATATTAAATCACGGTTCACATTTGGATATATTCAGTTGCTTAACTTATTATAAATTACTCGGAAAATTTCTGAGAAAAGTTAAAATCCCTAATTTTAGGGATTGAACACTGAAGAGTGAGGCGTTGATCCAATTACCAAATGTTTTTGTATTAAATGGTTACAATGTATATCCAGAAACACGATCAATCTGTGTATGGTAGGGCCGATACTCACTTGACAATATTTGGATGATCTAACTCTTTGAGTAAGGAGATCTCCATGATGGTTGTGCTTGGAACACCTTTCTCCTTAACTTTCCATTCTGATTTTCTTCAAAGCCACTATCTCCCCAGTCTTTTCGTTAGACCTTTGTACAAACACAATATGTACATGTTGAAAGGCAAAGGATGTAAGGTTCATGTTAGTCAGTACAACAGTGGGATTTAAATCCTCAGAATATTGTAATTTCAGTTGTTGCCAATTTTCAGATAAATTAAGTTCTAATGTGATCAGTAATTTGTCGTTAAACGTTAAAATTAGTTTACATACGTAACTTCAAGACTGTTAGAAGTTTTTTAAGGTTACAGTTACACTTGAATATTGACATTGGGATTAGAACTGCTAGCAACACAAATTAATTTATGACCGTTTTCTATATTTCTGGAGTGTCTAGTATTTTTCCATTACTTGTCCCTGAGGACAGGCTGAGGTGGGGGAATAGGTTTTTGTTTGCTAGGTATTTGGGGACGAATGTGATTGCTTGGTGATTGAAACAACTTATTTGGGGACTGGGATAAAATGTGGCGAGGGGGAACAATTCTGATTTCTGGATTTAGACATCCCGCCCCTATTTCTGAAGATACCTAGGCACGAGAGAAAACTTTTTGAGACCTACAAAAGACTATTTTTAAGTTATCCACTGATTACATTTACATTGTACATGCCCATGAGAGGGACCAGGAAAATACATTCAGAAAATGTTAAACATTGACTAAATTAAATTACAAAATTGTCTTCTTTGGCAGAGAAAACATTTTGTATGTATTGAAAGGGATGATAATTGATGTAGGCTAACATATTAGACCATGGACGGGACCAAAGGAACCAACTGTATAAACAAAATTCTGTAGTCACCCATCTGGGGGCTAAGGGAAAACCAAGTGTAAATTCATAATACATTATTACGACCACATAACTGTTCTGTTCCCGCAAATAAAACTGGCACATTTTCTTAAAAATATATAGGAATGTCACCTCAATTCTTTTTCCCAATATCAGAGACCAATGGATTGTAAAGACTTCAGTAAACCATGGCTAAAGATATTACAATGGGCCGGGTGTGTAGGGCCATTGTTAAGCCAGTTGTTACCACCTCCACGATTTACGGGTGAGTGACAAATACCCGTCCTCTCTCACAATAAAAAACAAGTTTACATTATAATATAGGTCGTTGACACTAAATTTCTTTCTAAACGCGGTAACATTGAAATAGAAATGAAGAAGAATAAGTACGGATTTTGGTTCGCACAAAGTTGTTAGGTCAAAGCTTGCCAGCAAAATTCCTTATGGTTGTTCAGTTTCTTCCTTTTCGATAAATGATGAAAACATGGCCAAATTTAATTGAACACACACTATAGAACCTCAATATTTACTTAGTTGTGAATGAGGTTAAGTATTTTGTCCTGAAAAGCTACTCAGTCTAATTGGAGAGCGTAACAGCTGAAATCTATTCAGCATCTGCGCGGACAAAATAAACAAATGGTCCTGTAATCCCAGATGAAGGAATTGAGTGTTTTTAGACATCGCATACCGGGCCGATTTTTGAATATCTTTAACTCTATTGTTGATGAAGTCTATGTGTATCCACTAGTCACTGCTATTGGGGAAATGAAAGAAGTGACATTTTATTCTTTTTCAAGAAAATGTGCTAGTTTTATTTGTGGGACAGACGATTAGATTATTTTATTTTGTCTTAGTTAGCCGGGGAGTTCATTCAGTTGTTTCAGACACTGCTTTCACATGATTCCCATGGATCCAGGACGAATTGGACAGCCAGGGGTTTTCTTTTCACCCTACTCTTATCGACACTTGCTGCGATTACATATACATGCGTGATTCTCCATGTATATGGACCGACGGCTTAATGTCCCCCTTTCCGAGGAGGTGTATTCTTCATGATTCGTTTGCCCAATCCAAATGAACCACAGGGAGAGGCTGAATTCCCAGTGTTAATGCAATAGTCTTACAATCAATCCAGAATTTGGTACCCATTAAATCCCAGCAAGTGGCCCCGCCGTGGATTTAAACCGGGAACCTTCTGCACCAAAGGCGAATACCCTAACTATTGCGCCACAATTTACACTTTTTTTCCCTAGCCCCCCGATGGAGACTACAAAACACAGCACAGAAGTACATGTCTCATCGACTATATATATACGATGTTATGTCAAAAAAGAAGTGGTAATAGTGTTCTTCCCCACAATGCAATTCTTCCATACACTTTTTGCACTGGTTGTCACTACCAATTTTATTGTGACAAAGTAGAAAGAACATAACTCATCCCAATCTTGCAATTTAAGTCGTTTTTGTCACTATGAATTCATGTCAACTAGTGGCAAATATTGTAAGAAGCAATGCTCTTGTTGGAAGAACACTACCTCATCATGTTAAAATGTCCTTGTTTCATCAAACTGCATAAAACGACAAGCCTGATGAACTGTGCTTTAAGAACCAGGCGATAGTTAGCTACCTTCTCCAATTTTCTCTATTTTTGAATAGTTCTCCATTATAACTATGAAAGCCACTCTTGGAAGATATGAAAGCTTGGTGGACTGTACAGCAATGCACAACAAGACCCCTGCTTCCGAAACAACCTAAACCTGTACTCAAAACAAAAGTGACATTTTGATTGTAATTGAATATGAAACATGAAAATTCCTATTTGTTTGCAGCTAGAGAATCGGCAATGTCATTAACAATTTAAAACAAAAAAATATTTATAGTATGTAATTCAACCAACACCACCGCACCCATCAATTTAAGGATATTCTGGAGGCATTTTCTCAATAACAAAAAAAAAAAAAATTACAGCTTTTTTTTTAGTGGTAATGGTACAAACTGAAGATAATGCCATGATGCGGTTTCAAATGGAGGATAATTTGGGGGTATGTGCTTAGCTCATTTGATTTTCATGTCCTTTTTTCCCTCTTATAGGACCATTTTCAGTTCCAGATAGAGACCTGGTAAGATTTCTATATGTAAAAAATAACCCCTCTTCAAAGTTCACAGAATACATAACAATTTTTTATTTTTGTGGCTAAGTTGGGTTAGGTTTTTGTTGGTGTTAAAGGGGGGACATGGCGTCATTTTCATACAATATTATTTTATTGCATCACAGTACATAATTTTCTTTGGAATACACTCAAGTGAATAGCAATGTTCGGTATGAGCCTTTTTCAATAATATTGTCTCGATCATATCGACCTCCGGTATGCGATTAGCAGGGGTCAAAGGTCACGGCACCAAGGAAAATTCAAAATTCAAAAAGGAGGGAGGAAAGAGAAAGATTAGAAGTGGTGGGGGGTAAACCTGTGGCCCCTTTCCCCCCCCCAGTTATCTCAAAAATAGAAAGTATTTGAACATAGTTGTTTCTTAAACAATTACTAAGGCCAGGATCTGTGATCCTGTGAGAGCGTTTACCAAAATATATCACATGGCAAACCGTTCAAACTTCTCTCACCATATTTGCTGCTGGTGGCATACAAAAACAATGTAACTAAAAATCTAAGTGTTTATACAAATCCTCTCATAGGATCATATTATGTACACTAACTATTTTTGTGCCAAATTTGAAAGTCAATAGGTCAAACCGTTTTTGAGATAAGTGGGGTGGGGGCAGTTTGGCAACCTTCGAAAATGGCCAAAACAGATAGGCAATAAAGGCCCCGAAGTCGGTTATATTGTTAATTAATCATTATTAAATTAATTAATTATTTCAATTTTGTTTTTTAAATTTTAAAATTTGTCGTTTTTTAAATTTTTGTAATTGTACTTTTAAATTTAAATTAAAAACAAATCTGTAATGGTCCCACTTTTTACCCCAAATTAATTTATTTTTGTAATTCTCTAAATTTTACTGCTGAAAAACACTGAAAAAACAAAGTAAATGTAGCTGCGTGAAAACAATACGAAACATAAGAAATCATCTTTCTCTGTGTGATGCCTGTACACTCCCATCAACCATAACATTTGAACTAAATGGTCCGATTTTCACCAAGAAAAGGTAAAATACTCCTGAAAGTTGTGAGAATTCAGAAATTTAGCAAAAAACTACAATTTGATCTCTCAAAAGCAAAACTAATGCCATGTCCCCCCCCTTAAGAAGCCTATTAAAATTGGTTGACTTGGGAATTTTAAGAGGGGTGCATATGGAACTCCTTCCAGAGACCTTAATTTTCATGTTCAAGCCATTCTAGAACTAAACAATTTTATATTCCAAACGACGCCAGCCTCAAACAGTACTGGAAGTGAGGCTAAATTGCAGTTTATTTTCTGAAATTTTTGGAACAGCTCCAAAGGACCTCATTTTTGGGCTCAATCATCTCCTGGAGACTCAATTTTTGAAATCGGGTGGCCACATCATTGTACCTAGGTCCTACCCAAAATAAGGTAGACCCCCCAGGATATGATCTAGATAAATTCCATTTATTTTAACTGGGTCTTTGTACTATAATCGATTCTTTAATTCTGGGACACGGCGTACGCACAGAGAGCTTTATACGAGCGTTCATGCATTCAACTTACGCACGACTACGCCCCACTGCGCCCTGCATTAAACGCGCAATATTGCCGTTGTCAAGGGCATTGGAACATACGCTTCCGAGGTAAGGAGATACGCACATACGCGTTGTTTTTGTTTTTTCTTTCGTGTCCCAGAATTAATGACTACGATGATAGTAAATTACTTGCATGTTCAGTATATCAAATATGCAATCAAAATTGATTGTTCTTTTTTTTTTTGGGGGGGGGGGGGATATTATAGAATTTTCTAAGCTTTCCTTTTCACTTTAAATTTAAACAGAGTTACAGTAGAATAGGGATGTACCGATCCCATCGTATAGGTACCGATATTAGTCGGATCGGATCGATATCGGAAAATCTCCCCTTCTACCGATCGATTTGATGACTCGCATACGCCATGGCATTCGAACACACCCCTATAAACATTCTGACGTTCAAACACAGTATAAACTTAGGAAGATTTCACTAGAAACCTCTCACTTTTAATTGTTCTAAAACTCATTTTTCTTAGTGCACGGCATATGGTGGTTATTACAAACTAAACTTTCATGGGTATTGCTTTTTAGAGCTGGTATCGGTTGGTTTTCTTTGTCGACATGTTGGTAAATCAAATAAAACCTGATTGTGACCCAGGTGTCGACAATCACTCTGTTGAATGGCCAATTCTCAATTTTGTTTTTAACATACTTTATATAGCACACATTGAGCACTTGTATGGAAAACAAATTACCTCACTTTGACCCTTTCAACTCCACACTTTACTAGCCCAGGCCCATTGGGAGGTTGTTGAACTATTTCTACGCATAAAGTGTGCCACCCAACTTCCTGGGGGTCATTGGGCTATTTATTACGATATATATAACAAAACTATTTTCACAGATTTATTAGAATTCCTTATTGAAAGAGGTTACTTGGGGTGAAATAAAGTCTGGTTTAAATTCAAGATTCCAAAGTCAATAGGCAGTTGGAATTACAATTATTTTGATTGCTGGAATAGGCTGGTTACAAAATTGATAAGGCTCCTCCATGAATATTTGTTGTCGACAAATTTCCATGGTTGTCTCCATTGCAGGAAATGCTTGTCGCCACTTTTCGACAACAGCCTTGTCGATACCAGCCCTAATGCTTTTGTTCATGAAATATCTTGTCTGAATAGTGAGTACAGCAAAGGACTTCCTTACATGTATAGTGTGTAAGTATGATATGGGAAATCCAACACGTGGTCATTCAAAAAATATATAGGTAATCGGATCGGTATCGGGCATACGGTTTACGAAAATCACGTAACCCCCCCCCTCGGCCCATACGCGATAAACTAGATCGACATCACTACAAGTAAACTAAAAAAGACTTGGACAGGAATCATGCACATGCTCATAGTCACCTGTGCAAGCAACCAACTACATGGATAGTTCGGTTCATGACTTGCGCAGCTTTATAATGCCTGGAAAAATGTGCTACGTTCCTTAGACTGTCTAGTCCCCACGCCTGCTTGTGAGTTGTGTTTCCATTCCTGTCCAATAAATTATTATTCACACTCTGCACTGTAGTTCCATGTACATCACATTCACATACATTGTTGTTCAATTTGTCATGTGGGTTATTTCACATTAATGTACAACTTTGTAAAAATGGATTTCACCCCTTTGGTTCAGTAATTAGCATCCACTTCATTGTTTTGGTGGTTTTTGTTTGATGGACCCTATCAAGACCAAGCTACAATTGCATTTTCATAACATTTTTGAAATCATTTTGGTTAATTTTGAACATTTTTTTGGGCATTTTTAACTGAATTTGGATCCTCAGTCACTTTTTTAAATAAATTTATACTTAGGGCCTGCTTTTGAATGGGACTTTTCGCGTGACATCTAAGTGACTTTTTTACTTCCAAAAAATGTACCGATTTTTCAGTTGAGCATCATTATTTAGTAAAGGGTCCTAGAGCCAAAAGAAAAAATAACCGTTTTGTGGCGGGACGGAATTTGATAGCACTTTTTCAGTTGGCATCTCCCTAGTGTGTTGTTTTAAATGGTCCTAATTAATGTCTGTGAGAACAAGTTAGTTATACACTACATATACAAACAACAAAAAGAATCAAAGGATGTAGAACGTTTCCATGGCAATGCAAATTTTATGATGGGTGGGACGAACGATGCTAACACAATTTTTTAACACCGAACAGTTCTGTAATTTTTATCACAAGTCCAAGGATATGAAATTAAATTTTTAACACTGATATATAGTCCAACTATCCTAATATTAACATTCAAACCGAAATGACAAAGAGACTCCCCACGAATTTCACATAGCATTTGTTTTAATAAACAAATGTGTCGATTTGGTGGGACGGTATGTGGTGGGACGGAATTTTGTCTGCATTACTATTTGTTATTGTATAAGTTATCAAAACTTAGGACAATGGTCTTTGAACACTAACTTGTTAAGTGAAAATATACTACATTAAGGTTCATGTTGTACTTCACCCAAGTACAAGGTATTATTACTTCAACAAAAATCAGTTTCCCATGGTTTACTGAAATAATTAGAATTTTGAAAATTTTCTTACATTATAACACTTAATTTTTTTCTAGGCATGATTTTCTAAGCAGGCTTCGCCTTATTATGTCCCACCTTGCTCAGTAACATAGAATGTAACCTGTAACCTCTATGTCCCAACTGGATGGGAGGAGGAATCTTTCGAGGAACATACTAAGGGTCAATACTGCATTCGCCTGGTTCGCCTTCCCAGGCCACTTCCAGTACCCCCCCCCCCCCCCGCACTTGGACTTGGCCTTAACATTGGTTATGGTAACCATCATCTCAACCACCAACTCTGGAAACACGTCAATTGTCATTTAAAATACCATGGACCCCAATCCCTGTCCCCGTGCAATTTTCTGAGACACTGATGGTCAGGCATACCTTTGATCCATGTTGGTCTACATCATCATTCATTCAATTGAGTGCTCAAAGAATGAATCAAAGTTTTTCAACAAGGTTGATTCTAGATTTTTTAAAAGATTAGGGCCCAGAGTGAATACAGTTTCGTTCACTTAAAATCTGAGATAGTGTGAATTACATAAAACAAATTCTAAAAACTCCTGCATAACTGCAAAAATTCAGGCCCCTCCATGGTCATGCCGTCCCACCACAATTGCCTCCGTCCCACCACAAATTGAGGACTCAAAACAAATAAAAACCATCACAAAAATTCAATATAATGTATTTAAAACTGTGGATTATTGTTTAGAATTATTAGTGCCCTAATATTGTGGTATGACATGTTTTCTGAAATTTAGATTTTTTGTTTGTTCGTTGAACTTAAAAAAAACCCTCACAAAATGTGGGGGGACGGAATTATTTTATTATTTTTGGTATTTTTTTAATTTCTAGAAACACAAGGTCAAATATTGTTTGTTATCAAAATTATCTTACTAAGTTCCTCTTAAATATCAAAAACAATTTAAAAAGCAAAAAACTTTCTTTATAATTTAAATTATATAACTTTTTTCAATTCCGTCCCACCACATCGAGAGGGCGCCACTTTCATTTTAATTGTTTATATCTCGCAAACGAAGCTATTTTTTACCGAAAAAAGTTTTGATTTCCTGAACTTCCCAATTATTTACTCTTATCAAACCATGAAATATTCACTCATACAAGCAATTTGAAATGTCACCTTTGATGATGACTATGTTAGGCTCTGACCCAACAGTGTATGCTACCATAGGAAAAGTGTACATATTCTGAAAGGAATTTTCTTTTTTTTTTTTAAGGAATTCCAAAATGGATTCTTTTTTCATGTAGGGTCATGCGTAGGCAGATATTGATGACAAGTGAGAAAAAAAATTATGTGAAAAATTTTTGAAGTCATGGAAATATTTTATTTTTGTCTTAAACCCTAATTTAATAAAAAACACCACATTTCACATTTACGACTTAGAGCTTCTGAAAATATATACTTTTAATATGCTACCTCCTATATACAATTTTTTGCGCCAACATGTTTTCGCTATGTTTGAAGAGATAGAAATTTTCGCAACATTTTTATTGCATTGTTAATAAAAAGCGATGTTATTGTAATTCACTCCAGTAATATGATTTTGCAAGGATAAACCAATCTAATTATTACCTTTAAACACTAAGGCAACAGTTTAAACTTAATAAAAATATCTGAAGTGATATGGAGGAAATGGAAGCCATGATGTTTCATTCATCTCCAACTTCAGAAGATACAACTCTGGTGATTTCTCTTGTGCTTGTAGGTCACAGGTCTATCAAACAAGACACTTCCTTGGGCCACTATGACTTCCTTTTGAGTTTCCTTATCCTAATAACCCTCTATTGTGGTTTTTGTATAGCTCTAGTAATATCCCTTGATAACTTTTGCATCAGGGGAAAATGATATTCATATTACTGAGCATGGTAGTTTCAGTCCATTCAATAATGCCCATCTGATTAATCCTGAAAAGAATACCAAGTTTTGTTTATTCTTGTATTAGTACTATTTTACAAAATGGACCCTGGAATGAATTCAAATTTCATTAACCAATACACATCAACAGCAAAAGAAAATATTGCCGATGTTAGAACGAACAATTTATTTAATAAAGACCACCCTCAAAAATTGCGCTGTACCACCTGCTACCTACTTCAGGCTTCCACAAACTAAAAGTTAACTTGTTATTATACTTTAACAACAATAAATACAGTTTTGTTCGGGGTTCGCGCTTAGCGACCCGACTTAGAAAAACCACTGGCTCTCAAATGGCGAAGGAGTCTATTCTATAGCTGAAGGTCCTTTTCAGTACATGTTTCTTTTATGAAAAATGACTACTACTACTATTAATTTTGGAGTTTTAGTGTTGGTGTGTAATGCGAATGCAATGTCAGACAAAGAATAACATAAATTGCATGTTGAATGGCCTTACAAAAAAGCATTTCTCTTTTGATTTTATTCTTCTGGAAACTTGCTTTTTGATGGGATTTTTGTTAAAACGTTGCAAGGGATAAATAAAGGGTGAGTAACAATAGAAGTTATAAGAAGAAAATGATCCGAGGCCAGTAGAGTATACTACGTATGAGTGAAAGCGTTTACCAGTATTGTTTGATATATTAAAGACGAATTTTTTTAGGAACAATCTTTATTTGGAAAGACAGGAAGGTGTAAACCTACATTAAATTAAAGTTAAAATTTTTGAGGATTCAGTTTTTAACCATTTTTTTTGGGCCCCACTTGGGCGTTTTTTCTATTTTCTTTATTGAAATGATAGAAGTGTAACCTATTTAAATAAAGCTTATAACTTGGGGATGATTCAGTTTAACACCTTTTTGCCCCCAATTGGGCGTTTTGTTTCTATTTTCTTATTTGAAATGACCGGAGGTGTAACCTATTTAGATTAAGCTTTAAAACTGGGGATCATTTTAACACATTTTTGCCGCCCAATTGGGCGTTTTTCTATTTTCTGTCTTTTTTTGAAATGATAGGAAGGCGTAACCTAGTTAAATTAAAGGCTGCTATAACAACCTTAGGGATTCAGTTTTACACAATTTGCGCCCACTGGGTTTTGTTCTTTTTCTTTTATTTTGACATAAGAATGGAAGCTATGTTAATTTAAAGCTTATAACTTGGGGATCATCAGTGTTTAACACATTTTGCGCCCAATTGGGCGTTTTTGTTTCGATTTTCGCTATTTAAATTTAGGAAGGAGTGAACTATGTTAAATTTAAAGGCTTATAACGTGGGGATTTCAGTTTTAACACATTTCGCCCAATTGGGCGGTTTTTCTATTTTCTTTTTCTTTAGTTGAAAATGACAGGAAGGTGTAACCTTTTGGTAATTACAGCTTATAACTTTGGGATTTCAGTTTATACATTTTGCGCTCAATTGGGCGTTTTCTCTTTTCTTTATTTGAAATGACAGGAAGGTGTAACCTATTTTAATTAAAGTTATAACTTGGGGTTCAGTTTTAACACATTTTGGCGCCCATTGGGCGTTTTTTCTATTTTCTTATTGGAATGAGTAGGAAGGTGTAACCCTAATGTAAAATTAAAGCTTAAACTTGGGGATTCTTTTTTAACAACACATTTTTGCGCCCCAATTGGGCTTTTTTTCTATTTTCTTTTATTTGAATTCTGGAAGGTGTAACCTATGTGTTTAAATTAACGCTTAGAATAACTTTAGGGATTCAGTTTTACACATTTTGCGCCAAATAGGGCGTTTTTTTCCTATTTCTTTATTTGAAAAATGACAGGAAGGGTGAAACCTATGTTTTAAATTAAGCTTATTATAACTTGGGGATTCAGTTTTCAACACATTTTTTGGGCGCCCAATTGGGCGTTTTTTTTTCTAATTTTTTCTTCTTTGTATTTGAAATGACGAGGAAAGTGGTAACCTATTTAATTAAAGCTTTATACTTGGGATTCATTTTTAACAGCTTAAGAACTATGTGAGGTCAAATGTCACACACCAAGGTCAAAGGTGAACGGGAGATCAAGTTGTAAAAGAAAGTGATGTGGGTTTCTAATGCAATTCTTATCTCATGTATCAAAACATCTACTTAATTCAGTTATGAAGATTTCTTTTTATACTTGGTGTCTGTAATAAAAGTGCAACTTAAAACGAGAAACCATCTACTCCTTTAAAAAATGCTTTTTTAATTATAATTTTGTTCTTATTTCTTGAAAAGTAGGCCTGGCGCCCCGACACCGTTTTTTTTAAATACTTTTTTCACATGCCATTGGAATCAAATAAAACTCATGAGCTGTATTTCAAACTCCTCAGGTGATTATTAAGCTATTGGTTTTTTCAAAGCAGACCTTATTTTTAAATTTGCCCGAATTTGCCGGGGCGCCCCTCGTGGGAGGCCACCGCTTGGGAGCCACGGCTCCTCCGCTCACAATTTTTTAACCAAATGACCATAACTCTATAAGTGTACATGTGTATCAACTTAGGCCCAGTTTTAAGACTGCCTAATACCTTTAATTTTTGATATTTTTTGCCTATATAGCCAGAATCACGATGTGTAAAAAAAATTGTAACCAGAACACAACAAAATCTTGCCCCCGCAAGTGTCACGGCTCCTCAGTATCAGCTCATGATTTCAAAACGCATGGCCTTAGATAATAAATGACATTATGTTGCCTATTGTTATTATACTGGAAAAGATATGAACAGTGTAACAACCTTTATGAATTTAATTTGACAAAAAAAAAATTGATCGATAAAATGTTTAAGTTTTTTTTTTTTTTTTTTATAAGGCATCTTGCAAAAGGTATGTTTTTTTTTTTTTCCGTTAAATAAAAAGTTGGTGTCCGTCTCCAAACTTGAGGTCCCCACATTGAATAAAAATGAAAGTATATCCCAGAACTCTGTTTATTTAATCTCGATGGTCGTAAGTGATGACATTTTGAAACAAATCATTGAAAATATGTCATTGGATATTATTTTATTGCTTTGCCATTCTGATGTCCTTTCATTTTTTTCCGTTAAAAGTTGTGTCCCCCCTATGTCCAGACGAGGATTTTTTAATTTATTGCAGTTTTAGGATTTTGATATTATGGTTATGGTATGGAAATTAATGTAATGGGCCCTCAATTTTAAACATACAGGTATGAGTTACCCACTACAGATTATTATGCTTGTCAGTAACTCACCTACGCCTCTGTTAAATAGAATGTCCTCTCCAGAAACAAAGGTAGTTACTGTTTTAACAAAAAAAAAAAAAACAATGTATGAAACTATATTATTTTATAAAAGAAAAATTGATTCATTTATGTATGAAAACTTATGATCTGAAGTGGCATAGAGTATTAGAATCCAATAACCATTTCATTTACTAGAGTCCTGTTGTGAATTTTTTTTAGAGTTTAAAAAACCATGGTATAGAAGTAGAGAAAAACTACCTCAACAGCTGCAATACTCTTAACATATTGTTTTTCGATATACAATGCAAATGGATGTTATACGTTAGTTACGTGTAATTGACAAATTCATCTGACCATACAATAAATTTTACTATCCCAGTAAAACATACTGTATATGCCTTTCGTTGTTTTTGGAGAGGACATAATTTTAACATACAGTTGCCTTTTTGCATTGGGTCGCTGGAAAGGAATAGTAATTATTGATTTTGAACTTTTGCAGCTATTTCATCCTGAACATGCAGATATAGTTCGCTCCAAGTGAAATTAAACGGAGGCTCAAATCTACAAGGCAAGTGGATTTTATGGTGGCTTTTTATCCTCATACCTGGCACCTTTATTACTATAATGGTTCTGGCACTTAGAATTTAAAAATATATAAGATATTTGGTCTTGATTTATGATAATTTTAGAACAAAAAATTAAAATCAAGAGAAGCCTGAGCAAGTGTTAAAATGTATTGATTTCACACAAAATAATTGCATTTTCAACATTAATTTTTATTGTTACAAACCAGAATTCCTCTCCAAAACCCGTTTAAGAGTCACTCCGTGAGAGTTCATGTTATTTTTGAGATACTAAGAACAAATGTCTTACTAATATTTATAGTAAACACAACAGTGCTGTGCTACGGAATGAAAGACTGGTCCAAACACATGCTGTTTGCATTTCAGGTCATACAGTTTAGTTTTCCTTAGATAATTGGAACTGTGGGCACTTTAATGCCAATTTTTAACAGCCTATGCCCTTTAACTCTGTCTGTAACATTGCCTTAACATCCGACCTGTTTATGCAAAATATTAATCAATGCTAAATACATTGTAACTAACATGTAGTTGTGTATATTTGTAGGGGTTTTGGTTGTAACATGTCCTCGCTGCCCGTCCAATACTTTATCAATGAAGGAGCCCTGAAAGCTCAACAGTTAAAAGGTTCTTGCAATTACTGACCATCATACAGTCATCCACACAACAACCAACATACAGGAACTTTTATAAAACACTGTATATGAATTTTTTTTTTTTGTCCAGTAAAACAGAAGTTTGCTTTTGAATGCGTCCTAAATCAATTTTAAAACCTACCTTACCTCTCCAATATCTTTGATTGCCAATTAGCACCATCATACATTTATATAATAGTAAAATATGGCCCAGCCTGGTAAGATGAAATGAGTTTTTGACAATCTATGAGTAGAACAGAAGCATATTATTGTACAAAGACTTTTTGTGTAACAGTTTTGCAAAGTTTATTTGTTCAGTTGATGTGATTTATTGTTAAACAAAATTTCCCCCTTTCATATTTACTTTACGATTTTATCAACGATTTCAATGAATATTTCAAAGTTACATGGATGCCACGTCCCCCTGTAATTCTAAGATTAATGTGCATTCTACCCCAGGTTTCAGCTGTAATTTTTTTCTCCACAACAAACTTTGATGTTTCACACCCCACGGAGACGAAGGGCACGCTTAATGTAACACCCCCTGTCAACTTAAAACTTTTAAGTTATATTAACTAATTAAAGGCATTTCTATCCACAACCCTCGTCCCCCGTCCCACCCGATTTACCTTACCTCGAAAAATTTGAGATTTAATATCATTCTGAAACCGTAGCATTAGTAATCCATGAGTACCAAATCCTGTTAAATTTTTTACGTGCAAATTCGGTTCCGTATCTTAAAAAATTTGCCATGTTTTTTTTTTTTTGTATTTCTGTCTGAAACGGACAGAAATTACAGCACAGTGACTAACGTGGCCCGTGGAAAACAGCCAACCGACTCATTGCGCATAACACGGGGAAAACCGCAAGCTCGACACACTCCTAAACGGAGCAACTCAAATTTTTGTGCACACAGAGGGAGGGCTAAGCTTTTTCTCAAGGGATTCTAGTCAACCAGTGAATAAACAGAAGGGCGGGTGCTGGCACACTGGGAAATGCACCATTTAAGCATCACAGGTTATTTACGCTCAGTCCTCACTTAGTTCTGCAATGCAAAACCCTAGCTATACTACATAAACCATAGAAGTACAAAGTAATCAATAACCTCCCACACATGTCTCACCAGGAATGCCTATAGTCGACGATCCACCGTATCTTGTGTATCAGGGTAAGATATTTGTTTATGTTCAGTGGCATCATGCGCTGGTCTTATCGCGCGCGATTGCATGGATTTAGACTGCGCCAAAGCGCGTTTGGTAGTAAGGCGGAATAATGCTACGCAGCGCATCGAGTCATTTACTTGTACTTCTAGTTTACAGAGTATAGGCTAGTACAATATGTGAAGAATGATCAATCAACCGCATTCTTAATCGGAAAGACATTTTCGGTTGTTACGGACCGCCTCCTGAGCTGTACACACCAAATGAAAACGTTTATCACGGGAGAAGTTCCTTTTAACTAGTCTAAGTCGCCGTCCACATTCCTTTCTGAATAGCGACGCGCGCGAGAATTGGCTGCGACCCGTGTAACACGCGACTACTATCCTTTAAAATTACCGCATTGTCATGCTGGCAATATCTTGACTCAAAAAAAGGTATTAGGAAAGAGAGTAGTGATCCTCACTCTCAGGGCAACCCCCCCCCTGCCAAAAAAAACATTCATGCATCCATGCCATGTCATTGATTTGTTTAATTTTGTTATTGGAACTTAGTTCCTGAGGACATTCCGTTCAATAAATTTAAAATGAAACATGCCAGATGCATTGTTTTTTGCAGCGTCCGAAGTTGAGGATTACACACTTAACTATTAACTGACCATTTAAAAAAAAAGAAAGCAAAGATGAAAGCAAATATAAATGTAAAATTTTGGCCTCGAACTTGCCTTGGGGGTTCGTACTTTGCTGGCTTATCTCTCTGTGTGACTCTGATCAGGTTCACATGTGCTGATTTGTTGATTGCAGGTCATTTGCCATGAGGTTTTAAAAAATGCATGATGCCATGACGAATGTTACAATAAAAGCAGTTTACGAATTAAAAAGGTAGATCACAGAACCCGGACAAGATCACACACAACAGGACTTGGTGAAATAGATATGGAACAAAACAGAACAATAATATCTACACATACTCAGGTCAAGTAAAAAACACAGACAACTATAACACTCCACCTTCCTAACTTTAAACTACCATCAGCTTTTTAATTCATATGTCCGCCAAGTTCGAAACCAACCAATGAAAAGGCCGTGTCCATAATTTTGGCTTCTTCTAAGCCAATCAGAAAATGAACGAAATACATAACCTCAAAGCAAGTGTTTCTGTGTTCTTCAAATAACTATAATCATGGTTGGTTGATCGCTTGTTGTTGTTTAACATTTACATAAGTTATTATAAAAAGTTTGTGTACATATTCTTTGAAATATGAAGTTACGTGTTGAAAATTGAAATATAAACTTTTAGCTTCCCAATAATTAGCAATCTAGTGTAAATAGAAGACCAATAAAAAAGAAAATAATTCCCCACGCGGTAAGGTTTCCAACAATCTCGCACAAAGGGCCGGGCGGTTTTCTGAAAAAGTTATAGCGCCCTCAATAGTGATGGCAAAAATTTTTAGCAGGGCAGGCAGGGAGGCAGGACACGAGCTGATCGATTTGGCATTTAAGATTTCCAAACGGAAATCTCATTTGTGTGATGAGGTCAAAGGTCATGGACCAAAGTCGAAGGTCGTAGGTCTCGTTCCAGACTGCCATCTTGCCAGGGGGGTGACTAAGTTTACTTTGGCCAGTATTGTTTAGTATTTTCTGTCGTGCATGAAAAAAAGCATGCTTTTTTATAGGAATGGAACGACAGAGGGCTTTTAAACAAATTTTGGTTTTCCTTTTTACTTGTTTGCCAATAAACCTTTTCTCGGTGGTGTTCTAAAACGATTCAAGGCAAATCGGGAGGAAATTGGTATCTTAAAATATCTCCTCCTGTTCACTTTTAAACAAATTAAAACAAAACGGACATGGAGGAACATTCATTAAATGTTTCTTCTTTTAATGATTAAAAAGAAAAGACTGGAAATTTCAAATAAAAATCCGTGATGGTAAAAGCGATCCTCGAAACTGATTCGAAACTAGCGCGCTTGTGGATGCCAAATTCCTTCTTACCACTAGAGTCCACCGCTCTACCAACGAGCCATCGAAGGCGACCCGCGAAAAGAATTTCTCTTTTAGCTTTCTTTCAAAATACCTATAATAGCTTAAATTGCTTTCGTGCCCAGCCAGTGTTTTTCTTCTGACCAGGCAGTGAAGATTAATCCTGAAGTGACCAAACCCTCATGCATTGGTACACAGTTCTTATTGCGTGTATACAACCCATCCATTGTTTACATCTTAAGCTGTTATGATATCTGGCGTTGAGTTCAAGAGTCTCATATTTCAGGCATGGCCCCATGGTCAGTGATATACATACCCTACTGCACCCAATAGTAGATAGTGGGACATCCCTGCTTCCACTAAATGAGACTAGTCCTATAACCAAGCTTTGTATGTAAGAGTAGCGATGTAACAGTTTTTCTGAGTGGTTGGTCAGATTGCAAAAAATTTGTTGACAAATTATTAAACTGTAGAATGAATTCATATAGCAATTTATATCCAAAATATACTTCCAATGTATAATATACAATTGTGTACGAATTACATTGTTTGTATGTATCTTTAACACTGATTAGCATGGAATATTTCATTAAGCAGCTAATATGTCATTGTGTGGTAAACAGGCACCCACTTTTGTACAGCAATGTATGACAGATATGACTAAACAAATAGTGATTGGCCTTTGCACTGGATAGAAGTTCCTTTAAAAGGGAAGTATGGTAACTGAAGTTGGTGTTTCCATGCAATGCGATTTCTCCTTCAAAATAATACCAGTGTATCAGAAAAAGTAACATGAAACTGAATGTCTGGTTTCACAATAAAATGGTTGATCTTTATGTTGGATGCCTTGCATAGGATTCATACAATTAAAGTGTTACAAAACTCAAGTTTTGGGTTCATTTCACAAATGTGGCAATTATGTATAAATGCAGCAGATTTTCCTTTTTAAGGAATAGTCTTTGTCCGTAGTTAGTTTAAGCTAGTTAACTCTTATCATGTCTTACAGGTCCATCGTTAACACTCGGTCCTTTCGGACTATATGAACTGAAATAAAAATAGAGTGATAAGTTTACGACTATAAGTTTTAATTACAAATTATGACGTTACGCTTTTGTTTTATCGCTCCATATTAATATTTTTTGGATTTTACTAAGATTTTAACATAGCTAACATTTCATGTGACGTTCAGGATTTTGTGAATTTCAATTTGGCATTCCGATATTCTAACACCATTGGATGCAAAGATTGTATAGTATGGCCGATTACGAATTATCTGATGATTTGAAAAGTGATATTGTAATAGAATAATTTTCAGTTCCAGGCTCAGAGCCAAAGGGTCTGCAGTTCAATGCGCTTGTGACAATATTATTACGCTGCGTCAGGAAATCGTCACAATCATTTCGGCTTCATCTATTTGCTGGCTAAGTGCAACGCCTATCAAAAAACAAAAACACTTACATTGTAATATAGGCCTAAAAAGCTCACCAAAGTTCGCTTGGGTCGACGAGGCATTTGAGTATTTTAAGTATCTTGCCCAAGGCACAAACACGCGGTTGGTAACGGCGGGGCTCGAAACTCACGGTCTACTGGTCACGAGCCCTGCTGCGCTTTTCTACTGGTCCATGCGTGCTCTCAATAGTATCAACCAATGAAATCTTTTTTAAAAGTGTCAACACTATTTTTTAATTCTGCCCGTATCAGCTGCAGTGCAGTGTGCAAATCACCAGTAAACATGCCGAAATTTTTTTTTAAAACGGGGTAGGGTCCTATCTGCAAATGGGACTTTTTGCTCTAAGCCAAAAGTGGCAATAATGCAGATCTGCTGACCATGATTTGGCTGATACCAAGCCTAAATTATGTTAAATGTAAAATACTACAAGATGGTTCTCAGTGTTGTAAGGATCATTTTTGGATACCAAAAATCTCAATTATGTCAAAACGCAGATATAGGACTTTTTTAAAGCAATATTAGCACTTTTTTTGATAGAGCGCCTCCTAATTTTTCAAAAATTTGATATTTTTGCATAGGTTATTGTTGGTAATTGTCTACGAAACTATAACCTGCAAACGAAATGGCTAAAATGCGTATTTTTATCATAAAATAAGCGATTTTGTAAATTAAAATTGGGATCCAGATTTTACTTAACAGCGTACTGCAAATCTACGTTTTATTCACGTCCATGACGAAATAGTGCCACCTCAAGTAAATAACCTCAAATCAAACCTTGACTTGCCTGAAACCAATAAAACAATAATGGATGAGCGTAGAGTTATGTACATGGGACATATTTCCCGGCTATTTCACACATTGGAAATGGCCGTGTCCAGCAGCCGTTGAATTATTATCGGGGATCCCCCAGATATTAATTTTCTAATTACAAAAATTTCCTTCATTTGTGACACATAGACATTTTCGAGCTTAACCATTCACAAGTATAGTTACTAGCCCGTTAACAAAAATGCCACCGTGTAAGAATCTCAACATTTTTTGAAAAACATGAGGGGCGCTCCTTCAACAAATGGTGCTCATAGTGCTTTAAAAAAAACGCTAAGCCCATCGAGTTGATAAGTTATACAGGAATACACCAAATAAAATTTAAGGTCTGTATGCGCAAAGAGTTAGACCAGTCAACTTTAGACCGCTGTCCTAAGTTTTTTTTTTTTGTTCGCCACCATAAAAGACTTTTCCTTTGAATTGACACAAGGTATTTTGTAATTTTAGTTTTGAAATTTGCATTTAAATCTTTCTCAAATTTGCTAGTTACTACTTTACAAAGAAAGAAGTGAATCACTATCCATTTTTTCGCAAAACTAATTTTAACAAAAACAAACCAGCTAACTACTCCTTCAAACCTGGTCTAACTTCTTTTTGTGGCAAACGGACCTCCCATTTAATGTATTTTTGAATTCAAAATCTATCTTGAAAATATTCAGCTGCTTGAATAGTCAAAATTACGTTCGGCGATATGATTACTACTGCCCTTTTTTTGTATCTCTTTTGTATTTATCAATGTGGGGTGGGTTTTTTTTATTAGACATTACGCCTTGCCCGACTTCCCAATAATTAAAATATGGCAAAAGGAGTGTACAATATAGAAAACATGCACTATGTTTTTAGGGCGAATGCATAAATTTTTTAAATAAATAATACTAAACTTTTAGAAGAAATATTGATGTAGCATCATGTGGTCTTTCCCAAATTTAAATGTTCATGAACAAAGTACACAACGAATTAGGGTTGTCTACTCTAGATATATCGTTTCTAATCATCTAAATAACCACAGCGGCATATTTATATTTGTCGGTTTTATAATGATTTCTTGCTTCCTGCAATTCTTTGTTTAGTTTACCAAATCACGTTTTGCATTTTAACGTTTTTTATTATTTTTAAATTTATCAATTTTGGACTGTTTTTAGACCAAATTGGCTTTAGATTTTTAAGATTTCAATGTACTCAACATATCATTTTTTTTATAAAATAAATAATTAATTGGGCCAAGTATTGACCGTGGAAACCAAGTAATATTTTGAAGGATGCGAATTTCTTAGGTGTTCTAACAACCGATCAAGTGCAATGTGAGAGGGAAATTCAATCCTCAAAAAATCTCCTCCTGTCATTATAAATAAATAATTAACCAGGACATGAAAACATTCAGTCCCAGCTCTACCACCGAAGTATCGAATGCGAATTTTTTCTTTTTACTGTTTTCTTTCAAGTGCCCGTGCGGCCTATATGCTTTCGTGTGCCTTCAACGGGTCCCAGACGCTAATTTTTCCGTGTTGTGTTAAACTTGCAGGTATTACAGCATCATCATAAATAGCCTAATGATATGATAGTTGGTATTATTTTCTTAATGTTTTAACATAGTTTAATTACACGTAATGAAGTGTGGCGGTTGTCTGTATTCCCGTAGGGATTTTCATGCTGTTGTTCAATTAACTTAGGATGTCCGGTTTTAAGTAATTATTTCCAAAAATATACGTTTCGAAATACATCACGAAAAGAAAGTGTTGGGTATCTTTGGAACTAAGACGTTTTTTTACATGACAAAAGGAATGAGACATTTTAAAACTTCAAAATCTAGTGAAATGTTGGGTATGTTCACCCTCGTTTGAAATTGAGCTAATAAAGGTTTGGTACATTAGTAATTACGTTTTGTGGATGATTCCATTGACTCCTCTTTGTATGTAGTAAAAGTTGTCGTCGTGTCTAGGAGATGGATTCACTATCAAGTTAGGCCATTGTCCGCCACCTACTGGGATGAAATGAATAATGCCAACGTTTCAACAGCAAATTCAAAACCTTGTTATTTGCCAGCGAATTTTGCAATACAAACGAGATATAAAAAGGTTCCACACGGGGGATTAATTTGAATGGGTGGCATTACAGGAGAGCTATGTGATCTTGTGTGTTCGTAACAAATTGAATACAACAGGTGAGGACCCGCTCTATTAAAAGGTATGTATTTCCTATTCCTTTGTAAAAAATGCCCATGAGCATTAATGCACGCGCAAACACCTGAAATCAAGCAAGGTCCACGAATCAAACTTGTCCCTAACATGCTTTGAAGCGCCCTCTAGTTCGTGAATGGGTCTGCCATAAAAAGTTTCAGAGTCAAAATCAATAGTCCACTTTGGACCCGTTTGTTGTCGTTTGTCCAATAAAAATCAGAGGTGTAAATTGAATAAAATTTCAAAGAGAAATATGTTTTTCAGTTGGACCCAAAATGAATCTTGTTGGGTCCATGAGGAATAACAACTTTTCTTTCGTGATTTTTTTCCCAAACCGTATATTTTTTGGAAATAATTAATAAAAACCGTACATCTAAGTTGAATTGAACAGCAATAAAATTGATTTTGTGCTTTATATTGGGTTTCAATAGGGCTAAAACTGTCAGAACATGATTGGGTGCCAATTTTCGGACGATCATGCCCCCTTTCTTCAAGATGGACATATAGTACAGGGAAAAATTAAAATTGAGTCAAATTGTTTTTAAAGAAAAAAAATGTACAACTAAACGCGTTCGTCTCCTCCATACGGATTTATAAAAAATATATGTTGCTTGGTTCGACCTTTAGTTAAAGCGGTATAGGCCCGTAATGGTTCAAGGTCACCCTTGGGGTAAATGCTGCTCCGATGTTGTTGGCAGTGTGTCAATGATTTCCTTGTGTCATACTGGAACAGAACATGCGATTTTAACTGATTTGGTGATATTAACATTGCGACATCCGGGGAAAGTTTTGGTGATCCCCCAAAGAAACCATGGTAGACCCCCTTACTACATTTTGCTATGTAATTAGCCAACCAATGTCACGCACGAAAAAATAATAACATTTTGGATCCTGAGAGACAATACAAAAAACTTATCACCGAGTTTAAAAAAAAAAGTCTGAACATTGGGTAAATTTAAACGTACTAACTTGTTTAGAGGCGAATGCTTAATTTTATTTATATTTTTTTTAGAAGTAATATTTGATGCAGCATCACTGTGCTCTTTCCAAGTTAGATTTCCAATCAAATATACTCACTCTCTAATAATTTTAGAAACAGTGTAATTATTGATACTTGCCGGTAGATGGAATATTTGTGTACTCTAGATAGATTTGTATAATCTAAATAATGGCAAGACGATATTATATTTGCTGTTTTGATAAGGAGTCACCATTGTTATAAGTTGGTTTTGCTGGCGTTTCTTTCAACCAATTTGTAATTTCCCTGCAATTCTTTGTGTAACAAATCTACATTGTGCCGTGAGTAACAATTTAAAAAATTTTAAGATTCCAGATGTATTCCACTATATCACTTAATATAGTAAAATAAAGTAATAATGGGCCAAGAATTGACCCGTGGAAACACCAACAAATATTTTGAAGTTTTGTTTTGGTCGAATTAAAATAGCCATAATGAGAGAGAGACAACTTTTAAATTATAACCATTCAAGTGTAGCTCTCCGCACTCCATAGTATTATAATTTAATAAGAAAGACTGTTTTATGATCATAAATTATTTAAAAACATTCCTTTTTGTTTGGTAAGTCATGTGTCAAAGTACTTCATGAATGTTCTACAGCGGCGTAACTGGATTTTTTCGAAATTCAATTATTCCAGTCCCCACGTGGCTTGAATGTAAGAGTGAATAAAATCCACAGCATGATGGAATAAATGGACGCCGAACTCAAAACACGCTGACGATATAATTTTCTATGGAGGACCGTCATTGTTGGGGGGGGGGGGGGGGAAATTGCACAAAACCGTCTGTTTTTCAATAAAATCACAACAGTGGGCGTAACCAACCTTTGCCAACATGGGTGGGGGGGGGGGGGCAGAATGGGTTTTCCGAGGTAATTTTTGAGGAGGCAAAGGACATCGCCGGATAAGGAATGAAGGACGGCCCTCTATAGTTGTCATGGGAGAACGGATGCACTTGAAACGTTTTGCATAATAAAGCGACAATGCTCAAAGTTTACCTGTTGCTGGTTTTCAAAAAATCCGCTTTAAAACATAAATTTCCCCACAGTCGGTTTTAAATATGTAAAGTTATAATACAGGCTTCAATGGGTAATTAAAATTTCCATATTAATGAAGTCCTTTCCAACCCCAAAACCACACTACCGCATTGCATGATGTGCCGCTATATTATATTTAACAACAAATATGTGAGTGGCGTTCTGGTCTGGGGTGGGAAAGACCTCATTTTTAGCAATTTTGTTTTCTGGTGGGCCGGAACACTAAATGGAATTGCCAAAAACAAACAATACACTTTTTAACATACAAACCGATAACCATATCACTTATGTTTCAGGCCCTGCTATCATAAACACAAAGGCTCCTGTTCAGTACCTTGGATGAGCTCCATGTTAACAACCAGCTTGACCAGATACGTCCTTGGTATCAATAAATCATACTAAAATACAGGGATGTATTTGCTCAATACAATTGTGAATGCAAAGCTCTTGAACTGCGCCATGGGAATGTATAGCTCATAGGTGTGAGTTTCACTTGCTCATGAATACAGAAGCGCAGTCAAAGGCCATTTGTTTTGTATTCTCAGAGTCTTTTGGTGTGAAGACTGTTAATATAGAAACCAAATCTAGCAGCATAAGCTAATAGGTATTTTGGGTAATTGTGAATAAAAATGCTGCCTCAATGTAGCCACTCTTTGTAGCTTATGAAGGACAAAAGGTCTAACTATAGGGCAATCACTTACCAGCTCCATGACAACGGGCACTATGCCACATCTTCCGGTTCCTTCATATAAGTCAATCAATGGTCATGAAATGGAGGACATACTCCTAAAGCTTTGCGTTTTTCCAAAGATAGGTATCCCCTGAAGTTTCTCAGACTTTGTCCTCATTTTTTTTCTTGATACAAGTGTATTTTGGGGATAAAACCACCTTGCGTACATGTTAAAGTATTTGTCAACTACCAACATTCAACATATGCTGGTGAAATATTAACTATTATGATTATAGAGCCTCCTCTCTAACTTTCCGGCGATGTCCTTTCGGTTCTTTCTCCTAGACACTGTAACAACGGTCGTTTTCATTTGCCACCCCCCCACCCGCTGGTTACGCCACAGATCACAGGCCAATTTAAAGAAACAAAATTTAAAACCACGCTCAAGTTTAATAATTCTTCTTCTTGCGTAAATATGAGGCAGCAGCTAAATGTGTGTCGAATTTGGTGGAGCCAGCATTCACTGGGTTGATTGGTTTGGGTTTGACCAGTCTATATCCACCAAGTTGCCAATGGTGGACGAAGAAAATGTGGTCCGCAGTCTGTGATGAAGCCGACATTGGCGGGGCTGGAAATGGTCGCACCCCCATCGGTGCATGTTGGTGTTGAAACGACCGCTCCCTGGCGAATCCTGTTCAACATGTTCAGGTGGTTCCAATTCCTTACACCTTGCAAGATTTGCTACCGGTGGGATCCTTTATATGTGTGATAAGTGGAATTGTGTGGTCTTGGGGTATCTAGCCAGGCAGTGTTCCATTCTGACAGAACTTGAACTAGGGACTGGAGGTTTTAGCAGCTGTCCGAATAGAAAGGTCGCAAGAGCGCAGACTTCTCCCCTGGTCGAGCGGTGTGATTCTTTGCCTAACATGTTAGTGCAGCAGGGGGCTTGTTGCCCAAAAGCCTTGTTCACCAGTATTATGCACTTGCAGTTACTGGTCCATTTTCCCTATTCACTGTGAACACAGTGCCTTCGATAGGCCTATGACCTGTCACGCGTGCTTAACGCATAGGACATGAGAAAGCTCACGTCGTTGCGAGAAAATTGCTCAAGGATTTTTCTTGGTATAAGCTCTAATTATAGAATATATTTCTCAATACATTATTTGACTTTTATTATGATAAGAACATTCAGAAAAATCGAAAATGGTTAATTTATAAAGAGTTTGTATTTTGGTAGGGTAATTGCTAACTCTATAGCAAAAATCACCAGTGATTGCTGGGCAATTCAAGAGGGCGCCATGGGACAAACGGTTTAGAACCTATACTCTTCGTAGAAGCTGGACAACCAATATAATCTTACTTTCCATACATGGGTGATGTAATTTGGTTGACATACCGATTCTGAAAAAAGATCCCACCCCACCACTCCCCGAAACGACCATTTCTAACAACGCTTCCAACATGTGTAAAAACAGGCCTCCTCGCCAATGTTCATGCACACAGTTGTGGTGTGGGATCCGCCTCCATCCATAGCATGGTCATTGATCTGTGATTGGAGTTTGGGAAGAGGGGGTATGTTCGCCTTTTACTTGTGATTCATTTACATACGATCAAAACTTATTAATGGATTCATGTCACAATGATTCTGTGTTTGTGGGCAAAAAGGTCGAGGCCCGTTCTAGTGGACACTAAACTGCACTATGAGTGTGGGGGTGATAGTTCTACGTCCCAAGCATGCAGGTGAGTGGAACGAAGGCAGCCAGTACTGGTTCACATATTCGTTCAGTATTGTGTCCAGCTTTTTTTTGTGTGAGAGCTATTGGACCATATTTGGGGCATGCAGCATATTCGCAGCGCGTAGACCAGAGCCAGTGCGGTGATGCGTAGAGGTGGAATGGGCCCTAGCGCCGCCATGAGATTCCATCCAAGGCGGCAACAATGATGTTAATTCCCTCGAATATACCTTTGGCACTAATGACTCGAGAATGCCTTCATAAGTAACTCCGATCAAGCTTCACTCCAGATAGTTTGGTGTAGGATTGTATGGCAGAAGGGCGGTCCATTGAGGGTTGGAATTTGAAAGCTTTTGGGGGGAGATGAGCCTCTGTGGTGTTAAGATGGCTTCCGCTCAGCTTGAGTTTCCAGGTCTTGGGATATGCGGCAAAGTAGGGCCATATCTGCAGCAAGTGTACTTTCTACTTGTGTCCAGCTGTTCTGTCCGAGTGGAGAAGGCAAGATCGTCCGCGTAGCCCACATATTGCCTAGCTGTTTGAGGTAAATTCGCTGATATACAAGTTGAACAGCATGGGAAGCAGTACTATCAGTGTGTACTTCCGTTTCCTCTCAGACGAACTCAAGTTCGACTGCTCTGCCCATCATGGGTCTAAAGGTGGCAACGAGAGATTTCACAAATCAGTTCCCCTAAAAAAAATCGAAAGAACTGATTTTTGTCCCTAATGTAAATCTTTCCATCAAAGATATCCCCATCTGAAAGGATTAACTGAAAATTATCTTTGGACATAAAATGTGAATTTCCGATTTTCGAATGGGAGCAAATACGAAATTCAGCCACTATGTTTTTACATTGAATAGAAGCAAATACAAACCACCTTTTTTTTCTCTCTCTTTTAAATTGACAATTTCTGTAGCATAAATAAAAAGGTAAGAATTAATTGAGTGTTCAATCTAATATGCAATGATTATTATGACACATTAATTGGGTGGCTCAAAATCTCTTCTACTTCTCGTTGCACCTTAAGGACCGAAGCTATGTTTAAGCATATACAAATCAATTGTATAAAAGGTGCACGAGCGATTCAGGTGGTCCTGAGAAGCAGTAAGGTCCACAAAGATGCCTTACGAACGCTTTTCAAAGCTCTTCTCAATATTTGTGAGTTTTACAAACTCTGATGGACAGTGCTCCGGCCACTTCGCGAACTCCCTGCATGTTCGCCGGCAGGAATGGCATTCCGACGACTGGCTCACAGCCGGGGCCAGATCAGCCTCTCCCAAGGAGTTTGAGGGAACGAACACAATAATGATATTGAGCAGTAGTTCTTGGGGTTGTCAAACATTTCTTGTTTGGGTTGTTTTGGGGAGTGCGAGTGATGGTGGCCCTCCTCCTAGATCTTGGTAGGGAACTTGTTGGTAAGGTAACATGTGTAGAATTCCTGGAGCCTTTCAAGACATTGTGGGCCCAGTGAATCAGGAACTCCGCTGGTAATATTCAAGGCCCTTGGGCTTTATTTCCACTCTGTGGTTTTGGGGTGTAGCTGCAGGTGAGCTTCATCAATGAATATGATGATGAATATGATATGATGATATGATGATATGAATAATTATGAAAAAAGGTATTTATTAGGCGCCTTTCCAAAAAGATCAAAGCCCGACCTTACAAATTGCAAACATAAATAAACTTACATACAAATTAAATGGCATAAATTAACGTTAGGGTACTTAAATACTATAGGTTTTTCCCCGGCCAATTTCGCACTTTTATCAACCCAACAAATAATTGGCAATCAAATTAACGGGGGCAAGGAAGAGGGGAAGGATAGAAAAGGATAGAGATGGTGAGAGAGAATGAAGGATCTGGTAGCAACAGTAAGTGGAGGGCATCGGGGTGGAGTCTGGTAGATGAGGGGGAATGGGAAAAGAGGCGGTGAGGAGTGGAAAAGGATAATGAGGAGGAATAAGGTGGGGAAAAAGAAGGGAAAAGAATAGGAGGGTAGGAGGAGGTTTCTTATGTGAGGGGGAGAAGGGGGGAAAGAAAAATGGGGAAACTGGTGGAAGGGAGAATGATGTCGAAAAAGGGGAAATAGAGCTGGGACAAGGGGTGGACGAAGAAGGTATGGGTTGAGCAAGGCGCATAAAAAGCAGGTTAAGGACAGGGGGCAAAGAAAAAGCGAGGGGGGGCAGAACAGGAGGCAAACAAAAGGAGACAGGAGAAAAAAGGAGGGGGTGTAGACAGAGATTAGGAAGGAAAAACCGCTGAAGGGGTGGTCAGGTGGAGAGGGGGGTGGAAGAGAAAAGAAAATAGAGATGGACATGAATGGCTCGGAGACGGTAAAGAGGCGGCGTAGAAAAGGAGGGGGAGATCTGAGAAACGAGGTTGCTGAAGATCGAGTAGGAGGGTGACGAGATGTAGGAGAGAAGGTCAGAAAGAGTGAGAGATGGAGGAGAGGAGATAGATTGGGGGGGTAATAGACAAGGATAAAAGAGAATTTATCAACTAGGGAGGGGCGGGGCACGGGGGGGAGAAATCAAGAAGTGGGAAGAAAGTTGGGGGGGAAAATGAGGAGGGGGCTATAGCGAGTGCGAACAGGAATAATGGAGGGGGCAAGAAAAAAGAGGGGTGTGGAGAGGGGGGGAGAAGTAAACAGGAAAGGCGTATGAGGGAAAAGCGAGAAGAGGGGGAGATGAAACTACGGCGTAAGGAATGAGAGGTTAAATTAAATGGAGAAGTGGACTGGGAGGGAGAGGCTACGGTAGCGGGTTGTAAGGGGGAAAGGTAGTGGGAAGGGAGGCAGCGCAAAAAAAGCAAGAGGAGTTGCTGTATGGTTGAGAGATGGGAAGAGCTTGGAAGGGGGAGTGGGGACGTAATGGTGAGTAAAAGGCGCGCAATAGCATGAGGATAGGAAAGGGGACGTATAAGAGAGAAGTAGAGGCTCAGGGAGGTAGAGAGAGGGGGGAGAAAAGCTGGGAGGTGTTGAAGACGGGTGGAAGGAGGGACTGGTCGAGGAATCAGTCAGGAGGGTGGGGGGTAGAAGGAGAAAGGCGAGGCAATAGAAGCAGTCGAGTGAAGGAGGCGAAGTCTGGATGCGTAGTGAAGGGGTAAGGGGGAGGTGACGAGGTAAAGGGGGGCAGAGGGAAAGTATGAAGGGATGAGACGATCGAGGGGTTAGAAGAAGGTGATAAGAAAGTCAGAAGAATGGTCAGCCGATGGGAATGCGGGGGTGTGACGAGAGTTGAAGGGGAGGGATGGTCTGTCGAAGGCAAAAGCGGCAGGGGACAGTGAGTGGAGCGGGATTGTTGAAAGAAAGGTGAGAGAAAAAAGACAAACGATCAGGGAAGTGAATTGGTGGTCGTGGGAAGGAGAGAGGGGACGGGGGATGGGGGAAGTGCGGAACAAGCGCGAAAAAGTGTCGAGTTCGAGGTAAAGGGATGAGAGAGAACACAAGTTTTTATGCGGGAAGAGAAGGAGAGAAAGGAGGGAATAGGATTTCACATGTTTTTTTGGGCTTATCGGTCGAAATCCTAATTACAAAATTTATCGTACTATGAGCACTCTATTCCATTTTTTCGTCAATCATTTCGTTGGTAGCAGCATAACCGTTTAGCTTAATGTATGCATAGTTCGTCTTTATATGCTTTTCAATTCGCCATTGGTTTTTGCAGCATTTAATTTCGGAAAAATATCAACTGTTTTGTTTTCGCTATCGACCAGTAACCAAGAACGGTGCGAAACATTGTAGGTATGATTTTCAATTTCGTGGATTTCTAAATTCTAATTTGGCATTATGCTATTTAATTAACGCCTACGTTATAGACCTACCGTTTTACGTTTTAATAACTACCAATTACAAAATCAGAAAATATCTAGTTTTGGTAAACTGGTCACAACAAATTTTAGGAAGTTTCATATCTTCAGGACACTACATATAATTATAGGGCCTATATTTTTTTCCGGCAAACTTTAATTCGTCATGTACAGTAATGTAACTGAAAAAAATAGGTTAAAGGTGGGTGCTCCGATTTATATGACCCGTCAACCCACTTCAACTCCATCAAACTTGAGATTTTCATATCAGATAAGGTACATATGGTGTCTTATTTGCCCCCATGAAATGTTTTCTTTTGATGTTTTGAGCAAAAAAAACGGCTCCAAATGTGGTCGCTGACCACATTTATTTAATAATTTTCTGGGCCATTTAAATGCACTGTTTATTCCACTATCCAAACGCTGGACCAATTTTAAAACGTGTGGTTTTTAACTTTTTGAAACACAAACTAAACAAAAAATTTGTTCTGTCCTTGATGGCCGGCTAATTTCATTCAAATGATTATTTTTGAATCGTCAAATTAGAATATACATTTTTCAATATCAATCTCTTTAAAGAATGTTTTACTAAAGGGACGAGGGGCCTATAACTTCGTTTTTGTTAAGTTCTGCTTTACTGAGTTTTCATATTGCAATAGAAACTTGTAAACGTTTCCATTGTCTGCTTTTAACACAGCTTATCACTGTAGTTATCTTCACTTTTGTCATAATATATAGTCACTGCCACTTTCTTACTTTTCCTTTTTTATATGTATCAATGCTAGCATTAGATACTGATCTATCTTTTTAAAGGCCATCGTGTTTTAATTCGGACATCTTTTGTGCTACCTCAATTAGGATATTATGTAAACCTAACTAAACTTTTCTAAGATAATTACTTTTAATCTTTAAATTTAATCATGATCCATTCCTTTCAGAAAAGTCTACATTTTTGCTTTTTTTTTAAAATAAGGCTACCATTAGGTGATTTTAATTCACATTATGATCTATGTATCAAGTCACAAGAAGTATTGTAGCAAATGCCGAAATGCTGAGAAGGAATGAATTTTTCCCCTGACTATTGATAAACGCAAACTATTGCTAATTTCCAAAGAACAATTTTCCATGTTTGTTATCTCATGGCGAAATAGAAAACACGGATTGAATCGCAAAGCTACTGAAACCGATTAAGCTAGTTACGCAATTGGCCTACCATTCTGCCGGTCGAATGCTCCGTTTAAAAACGAAATCGAAAATGACGTTTTTGGCTTAATTGAATAACATATACATCATCGTTCAAATTTTTCGCACGAAAACGACTGTCCCCGTTTTATAAAATGGAAACACGTAAATTGCGAATTGGCCGGGAAAACCTCTATTAAAATCAAAATACAAACTAACTGCACTAGCAGGAAAAGGTGAAAAAACCTCATTAGCTTACAAATATATCTTAAGTTAAAACACACAAGTAGCAAAATATTCACAATTAATTAAAACTGCATAACATTTTTTTGCTACTTGGTGTTTTTTAAAAACTTAAGATATTATTTGTAACTAATGATTTTTTTCACCTTTTCCTGCTTGTTGGCAGTAGTTTGTTATTTTCTATCTATAGGTTTTCCCGGCCAATTTCGCAATTAACGTGTTCAATTTTATATACGGGCATTCTTTCGTGTCGAAATTGAACGATGATGTCTATTGTTATTTCATTAAGCAAAACGATTTCGATTTCGTTAAAGGAGTAAAAAAAAAAAAAATCAAAAAAAACAAAAAAAAAAAAAACAAATTTCGACCGGCCGCAGAATGGTCGGCAATGCGTAACTAGCTCAATCTGATTTCATTGGATTAGCTTTTGCGAATCGATGCATGTTTTCTATTCGCCATGAAGAATAACAAACATGAAAATTGTTCTTTGAATTAGCCCCTAGTTTGCGTTTAATCATATAGTCAGGGGAAAATCAATTCCTTCCTCAGCATTTCGGCATTGTACAATATTAATGTGACTGATACATGAATAATAATGGAATTAATCACCTAATGGTAAGCCTTATTTTAAAAAAAGCAAAATGGTAGACTTTTTCTAACGGATGATCAATGATTAAAGATAAAAAGTATTCATTTGAAAGTTTACATAATCATCCTAATATGTAGCAAACCAAGATCTCATAATTAAAACCCTATGGCCTTTCAAAGATATATCAGTATCATGCTGAGCCATGATACATATAAAAAGGAAATTTAGAAAGTGGCAGTGATATATATAATGAAAGTGAAGATAACTACAGTGTAATACTGTGTTAAAGACAATGAAACGTTAAACTTTTCAGTGCAATATGAAATCATAAGCAACTTAACAAACGAAGTTTATAGGCTTTAACCTGTTTAAAGAGATTTTTTATTTGAAAAATGTATATTCTATTTGAACGATTCAAAGAGTCACTTGACGACAAAACACTCAATAAACACAAACAGGCTTTGCGTGTAATAGTTTTAGTATTGGAATGTAGATTTGAGGACATAAAAGGGGGAAATATTGTTTTTGGCACAGTTACAGAGTACGGCCGGGTAAATTTTGGCAAAGTAACCAAGGTTTGGCAAGTAACCAGACAAAAGGAATCTACCCCATACTACCCTTACATACAGTGTGAGAGTAAAAAACACAACTTTCAAGTATTAGGGTTGCAGAAAATATTCCTGTTGGATTCCAGAATATTTCCCTTTACTATATCCTAACGCCCCTAGGGAAAACGACTACCACCTGACGATCACCGAAAAAGGAAGGTAGCGGATTTTCTTGTTAGATCCAGTGGAAATTTCACCCTTAACAAGGCAGGACCTGTCCTAGTTCTGCTGAGCCTAACCTTTTTGTCTTTCATCATCTTTAACATTTGGACATTATCGTATATAAGCGAAACGTAAAGGTTATGCCGCTGTACCCTTGAACTTGGTATCAACAATAACAAATGCCAAATTTAAAGTCCCTGACATCGTCAAGATGTTTCAAACTTCCTCAAATCGGACTCTTAGCATCTTACTCAATACTACATAACAATAATCCCCACATTGTTTTCCACCAAACGGCGAAAATTGGGTGAATTTTCAAAACGCAGTTTATTTACTCCCCAAAACTGTCATGAGTGAGTAGTTGCCAGTTTCGGAGTTTTGCGGGTCAAGGTTCGACACGCTTTCGTTTGTTGGTCAACACAAACAACGTGTGGCTTTCTATGTTCTGTATAATTGTAAGAGTCCTGTGTGAGGTAAGTTTGAAAATCTTGACGATGTCAGAATGACTTTAATTTGGCATTTTGCTTATTGTTGAACCAATTCCTGATACAGCAGCTAACCTTTACGTTAGCTGATTACGATAAGTCAAATGTTAAAAGATTAAATGAAAGACAAAATGAAAATAAATAAAAAACTTAAAAAAAGCAAAAATTTTGAAAAATTGCCAAACAAGGGCATTTAGGGACATAAGGGATATAGAAAGTCACTATTGAAAATAATTCTCAAAACTTTGAATTAATCAAGGCATCCATCATTTGTCTGTGGTGCAATATCATCGAGAAAGCTTAGGGCCTATAGGGCTATAGAATAGGGCATTAATTGGGGCACCCAAACGATAATACACACAGCTTCCACCCACTGGCGGATCTACATACGGGTGTGATCGGCGTATTAAACCCCCCCCCCCGAGAAAATAACAGTCGTACAGTAGCAGTGGCGTAGGTACGATTTTAATTTGGGGGCGACAAGAGTCGCATCTCAACCGACATGAAACATGGGTAGGGGGCAGGTTGCCCGCCCTAGGGCACCATGGTGGGTCCAGGGGCGAAGCCCGGTGGGGGTCAAGGGCGAAGTCCCTGGAAAATTTGGGTTTTAGATGCTATAAATGTCATCTGAGGGCTAATTCTTGTACGACTGTAAAATGTATTTGTCGACGCTGACAATGAACTTTAAACCTATACTTTGCCGACAATGCGGTCTGCTCTATCCGAAAAATGGGCAAGGACCAAATCGTTAGATGTCCACGTCATCAAAAAAATTGTCGACAAGCCCCCACCTAACTCCCGGCTTTCAAGCAGATTCGTGGTAACTTACTTATGGTTGCACCTTGCATATAGATGGTGACTTCAACGGTCATGAGCTTCATAACAACTGGGCTACAGATACAACCCTGGGGGCATCTACATGTAAATGTCCGTCCCACGTGGCTGTCGTCGATTTTTATATCCCATCCTGGGATGAGGAATTGATGCTCTTTACGATGAATTCTTGAATCATGAACCAGACATCCAAGCTTCAGTCAGACGGTCCGGGGAATGATTTCACTCATTCTAGCAGGAAGGCCTGGAAGGACTAAAACCGCCTCACCGGTAGAGTTTCCAAACCATCAAAATGTCATTTGTTCTGCCAATTCTTTGCTGAGCAACTCCTGGCACATGGTCAGTTTCAAGGATATTGATAAAGATCACACCGCTCTTTAAAAAAGAGATCGCCAACTCGTCGAGCCCCTGGCGTGGACGGGTCACTTAAAAACACCACTTCTCACTTGTTTAAATTGGTTCAAATCATACATTACTAATTCGTTCTAGAGAGTTGTGTTCTTTGGAGAATTTTCTTCAATCACCCCTGAAATATGGAGTTCCTCAAGGATCAGTGCTGTCACGATATCCACGCTCTATTCAAGCCTGCACCGCTATTCTTCGCGATTTCAATCGCCTATAATGTTATGCTGACGACATTCAGTTGTATTGAGCGTGACCCAAAGTGTTGGTTGATTTGGATTCGGGATCAGCGAGACTTACAAGTTTTATTGCCGAGGTGAGAGGATGGATGTGGCAAACAAAGTGAAACCCAAACCCCCCAGTTAAATGACTCCAAAAAACAGGTTTTTCCTTCATCTCCTCTCCCCGGCAGGTCGACATGTTGTCTTGGGGGGGGGGGGGGGGGGGGGGGGGGGGGGGGGGGGGGGGGGGGGGGGGGGGGGGGTTTTTTGGGGGCATAAAAAAAAGGACTGGAGGATCGGTGGATCAGTGATTGATCCTTATGCTTCCATAAAGAATTTAGTGGTACTTTTGACCCTCATTTTAAAATGGATCATCAGTCAGTTCCATCTGCCGATGTCAATTTTCCATCTGCGGAACATTAGTGTATCCGACGTTTATTGATCAAGATACTTGTGCACAGCAGTGAGATCTTTGGTTCTTCTCGGGCTAGATTAATGGCAACTCTCTGTGGGTGGATATCTCAATATAAATTCGGCGGCTGCAAGAAACTTCATTGAATCATTGGTTGCCGTTAAGCAGAGGATCAACTTAAGATCTTACTGAATGTGTACAATTGTGTTAACAGATTAGGGCCTGCTTACCTTTGTGAGATGTTGACATCGTATGTCTGTGGTAGAGGTGGCCTTAGACATCCAGCGACACGACCCGCCTGTGGTGCCATTGCTTGATTAAGCCTCACCTATTAGGCCCCAAAGAATGGAAGTTCTACCACTATCGTATCCGCATGGGCATTCGAGAGCACAATCTTTTAAGAAAATGTTGAAGACCCACCTATTCCTCAGTTATAGTTCCTCAGTTTTTCATCACTGCTTTTATTGAGAGCATACCGTTAAATCTATTTGATTGTTTGTAAGATCAAAGTTGTTATGCAGCTTGTTAATTATATTTGTGAATATTTTGCACTTGTGTTGTTTTAACTTATGAATTATTTGTAAGCTAATGAGGTTTTTTTCACCTTTTTCTGCTAGGCAGTAGTTTTGATTTTCTAATATAGGTTTTCCCGGCCAATTCCGCAATTTCATTTCATTTATAACAGGGGCATTCTTTTTCGTTTGCGAAATTGAACGATGATGGTATATTGTTATGTCAATAAGCAAACCGTATTCGATTTCTTTAAAGGAGCATTCGACCGCGCAGAATGGTCGGCAAATTGCGTAACTAGCTCAATCGATTTCAATTGGATTAGCTTTGCGATTCGATTCATGTTTTCTATTGCGCCATTGAGATAACAAACGATGGAAATTGTTCTTTTGAATTAGCAATATTTAGCATTTAATCATATAGTCAGGGGAAAAATATTCCTTCTCAGCATTTCGCATTTGTACAATATTAGTGACTGATACATAGATATAATGGAATTCAAATCACCTTAATGGTAGCCTATTTTAAAAAAAAAGCAAAGGTAGATTTCTTGAAAGGACTGGATCTGATTTAAAGATAAAAAGTATATTTGAAAGTTTTACATAATATCCTAATGAGTGTAGCCCAAAGATGCTCAAAATTAAAACACGATGGCCTTTAAAAGATATGATCAGTATCAATGTTTTGAGCATGATACATATAAAAAGGAAAAATTAAGAAAGTTGGCAGTGATATATATAATGAAAAGTGAAGATAAACTACCGGGTAAGTGTGTAAGTTAAGCAGGACAATTGAAAACGTTAAACTTTCATGCAATAGAAACTCATAAGCAACTTAACAAAACGAAAGTTATAGGCTAACATGTTTAAAAGAGATTTGTTATTTGAAAATGTTATATGTCTAATTGACGATTCAAATAATCATTTGAATGAAAATAGACCGCCATCAAGACAAATGTTTAGTGTTGTTCAAAAAGTTAAAACACGTTTTTAAATTGGTCCAGCCGTTTGGATAGTGGAATTAAAAAGGTGCGCCCACTAAATTGCCATAAAATTATATAATTAATGTGGTCACTCGACACATTTTGGGAGACGTTTTTGATCCAAACATTCAAAAGAAAAAACATTTCATGGGCATAAGGAAACATAGTACTTATCTATATTGAAAATCTCCCCCAAAGTTGATGGGTGAAGTGCGGTGGCGGGGTCATATATCGGATCAACCACCTTAACTATTTTTTCAGTTACATTAATGTACATGACGAATTAAATTTGCCGGAAACAAAAAATATAGGCCTAAATTATCTGGTGTCCTGAAGATATGAAATTTCTAAAATTTGATTTTGACATGTTTTACCAAAATAGATATTTTACGATTTGTCATTGTAGGTCTAGTAAACGTAAACGTAGGGTCTAT
The DNA here is from genome assembly GCA_023653785.1 of Ophioderma brevispina. Lineage (NCBI taxonomy): Eukaryota > Metazoa > Echinodermata > Ophiuroidea > Amphilepidida > Ophiodermatidae > Ophioderma > Ophioderma brevispina. The sequence goes on along the minus strand of JAMKCH010031296.1, from coordinate 47,354 downwards.
AAGTAGCGTTAATGTAATTGAGTGCATAATCGCCAATTAGAAATCGGCAATCACGAATGAAAATCAACCGTCCTTGTTTCGCTCCGTTCTTGTTTACGTATAGCGAAACAGTGATGATTTTCCGAAATAATGAAAAATGGCGAACTTGAAAGCATAAAGACGAACTTGCAATACCATAAGCTAACGGTTATGCTGTACAGAACGAAATTGATTGACCGAAATGGAAAAGAGTGCTCATAGTACGAAATTGTACTTAGGATTTAGACCGGTAGACCCAAACATGTGAAAGTGTTGCCAAATTATTTTTTGGTTGAAACAGTGTGAAATTGGCCGGGAAAACCTATAGTATTAATTACCTAAGGTTAATTTATTGGCATTAATTTTGGTATGGTACGTTTTTATGTTTGGCAATTTTTGTAAGAGGCGCTTTGATATTTTTGGAAAGGCGCCTAATAAATTACCTTTTGATTTCATAATTATCATACAGCATATCATCATAGCATATCATCATATCATATCATTCATTGATTTAGCTCACCTCAGCTATCAACCACCAAAGAGTGGAAAAGCCCAAGGCCTGATAAGATAACCAGCGGAGTCCTGATGTCCTCTTACTGCTGCCCACGATGACATCCAGGAGTTCTACACATGTTTACACTTTACCCAACAAGTCCTTAACCAAGATCTGAGAGGGCCACCATCATCGCACTCCCCAAACCAACACGAATTTGACAACCGTGGGAATCCCACTCCCTCACCTGCCCAATCCATTACTACTGTTGTTTTCCCATCAAACTCCTGATAGGCTGAATCTGGCCCGGCTGTAGCCAGTCGTTCGAATGCCATCTGCCTGGCGAACTGCAGAATTTCGCCGTGCCGGATTAACTGTCCATCAGATTGTAACACTCCGCACTGATATTGAGGGAGCTTTGAAAAGCGTCGTAAAGAAGGCATCTTTGTGACCTACTACTTCTCAGGACCATCCTTAATGTCCGTGCACTTTGTAACAATTAATTTGTAAATATGCTGGTAGACCATAGCTCGTTCTCAAGACAGTGATGGGCAGAGCATGTCACTGCGCGTCTGAGGAACGGAGTCCCACAATGATATTACTGGCTCTCCCATGCCGTTTAACTTTTATATCAGCGATTTACCTCAAACAGCTAGGTCAATATGGCAACGCCGACGATCTTGCCCTTCTCACTCCGGACAGAAGCTGGACTGAAAGTATAAAGTAACACTTACTGCAGATATGGCCCTACTTTGCATCATAATCCCAAGACCTGGAAACTCAAGCTGAGCGAAGCCATCTTAACACCAAAGGAGGCTCATCTCCAGCTTCAATCAACCTCAATGGACGCCTCTGCCATACAATCCTACACAACTTATTGGGAGTGACGCTTTACGGAAGCTACTTATCGACTGGAGGCACTCGAGTCATTATGATTCAAAGGTACTACTTCAGGAAATAACATCATGTGCCGCCTGCCCTGGATCTTCATGCGGCGCTAGCCCATTCACTCTATACGCTCATCACCGCACTGGCTCTGGTCTACAGCGTGCTGCTGAATATGTCTGCATGCCCCAGAATGGTTGAAATAGCTCTCACACCAAAAAAGCTGGACGCATGCGAAGCGAGATAATGTGACCATTCCTGCTCTGCCTTTCGTCCCACTGCACCGCATTGCTTCGGAGAGAATATCAAACACACTCATAGTGCAGTTTAGTGTCCACTAATGAAACGGGCCGTCGACCGTTTTGCCACCAACCAAATCATGTGACATGAATCCATTCATAAGTTTTTGATCGTAGTACATGATTCCCACTTCACCGGGCACCATCCAATACAGATCATGACATGCTATGGATGAGCTATTACCCACAAACTGTGTGCATGAACATTCGGCGAGTAGGCCTGTTTTTTACACATGTGGAAGCCTTGTTAGAAAATGGTCGTTTCGGATCTTTTTTTCAGCATCGTATGTCAACTAAATTACACACCATGTAGAGAATAGAGATTTCTTGGTTGTCAGCTTCCTCTACGAATGGCTAAGTCTAACCGTTTGTCCATGCGCCCTCTTGATCTGCCCAGCAATCACTGGTGTTTTGCTATAGAGTTTAGCATTATACCATACCCTACCAAAATCAACTGTTATAAATTTTAACCCATTTTCGGATTTTCTGAGTTCTATCATAATAAAATTCACAATTTTTTATTTTAAACCTTAATTTCAAATTGCTCTAGCAAGAAAACAAGATTTCCCCATTGTTTGGGATATTGTTAATTTACGGTGTAAACGTTCAAGGCTTAGCTTAAGCACAGTACGTTTGACAGGTCATAGGCCTATTGAATGCCTGTGTGCACATTGAATAAGGGAAAATGGCCAGTACTGCAAATGCTAAACTGGTGAACAAGGCTCTTTTTGGACAACAAGCACTGCATGCATACACTGTTATGTCAAAGAATCACACCAGCTCATGCGGGAGAGTCTGCGCTCTTGTCGACCTTTCTATCGACACGCCACTGAACTCTCCGCCCCTATTCATATCTTAGACATGGAACACTGCCTGGCTATACCCCAAAACCACACGAATTCACTAATCACACATATAACAAGAACTCCGGCTTCCACCTGGTAGCAATCTTGCACGTAAGCATGGGCACCTTGAACATGTTGAACAGTATTCCGCAAGGAGGCGTTCCGTTCAACACCAACATTCACCGATGGGGCTGCGACCATTTCCAATCCTGCCACTGTGGCTCTCCATCAACAGACTGCGGATCACATTCTTTCGTCCCACCTGGCACCTGTGGAATATAACTTTCAAACCCAAACCAATCACAGTGGAGCTGGCCTCACCAAATTCAACACATTTGCTGCGGCCTCAATATACGACGCAAGAAAAAATATAAAATTTGAGCGTTGGTTTTTTAAGTTTGTTCCTTTTAATTGCCTGTGATCTGGGCGTAAACCAGCGGGTGGGGGGTGCAAATGAACTGACCGTTTTGTACAGTGGTCTATGGAGAAACCCGAAATTTGCCCCCTCAAAAAACCCTCGGCACCCCTTCTCCTCCTCCCCCCCCCCACCCATTTGCAAAGGTCGGTTACGCCCTGTTTGTATTTTATTGAAAAACAGACGTTTTGTGGCATTTCCCCCCCCCCCCCCCAATGACGGTCCTCCATAGAAAATTATCGTCAGCGTGGTTTTGGATCCCGGCGTCCATCTTATATACTCATCATGCTCGTGGATTTTATTCACTCTTACATTCAACGACACGTGACTGAATAATTGAATTATTCGATAAAATCAGTACCGCTGTAGAACATCATGAAGTGACTTTGACCATGACTTACCAAACCAAAAAGAATGTTATGTTACAATAATTATTGATCATAACATTCTTCTTCTTAAATTATAATACTATGGAGTGCGGAGAGCTACACTGGAATGGTTTATTAAAAGTTGTCTCTCTCTCATTATGTCTATTTTAATTCGACCAAAACAAAACTTCAAAATATTGTGGTGTTTCCACAGGGGTCAATACTTGGCCCATTATTAATTATTTTATATATTAAGTGATATGGTGAATACATCTGGAATCTTAAAATTTAAATTATTTACTCACGGCACAATGTAGATTTGTTACACAAAGAATTGCAGGAAATTACAAATTGGTTGAAAGAAACGCCAGCAAAACCAACTTTATAACAATGGTGACTCCTTATCAAACAGACAAATATAAATATCGTCTCTGCATTATTTTAGATTATACAAATCTATCTAGAGTACACAAATATTCCATCTACCGGCCAGTATCAATAATACACTGCTTTTCTAAAATATTAGAGTGACTTATATTGATGTAATCTAACTTGGAAAGAGCACAGTGATGCTGCATCAAATATTACTTTCTAAAAAAATATATAAAATAAGCATCGCCTCTAACAAGTAAGGACGATTAAATTTAACCCATGCTCAAGATTTTGTTTAAACTGGTGATAAGTTTTTGTATTGTCTCTCAGCAGGATCCAAAAATGTATTATTTTACGGAGTGCGAGATGTGGTTGGCTAATTACATAGCAAAATGTCGTGAAGGGTCTACATGGGCTAATGGGGTCAACCAAAACTGCCCTGGATGTGGCAATGGTGATATCACCATAATCAGTTAAAATGCATTTTCTGTTTCAGTATGACACAAGGAATCATTTGACACCACTTCCACAAATCGGAGTCAGCATTACCCTCCCAGGGACCTTGAACCATTACACGGGCCTATACGCGCTTAACTAAAGTTCGACCAAGGCAATATCTAGCATGACAATCCTACGGGAATACACACCGACCCACACTTTACGTGGAATGTTAAACTATGTTAAAACATTAAGAAAATAATACCAACTATCAATATCCTGTGGCCTTATTACGGTGCTGATTCTGTAATACTTCAAGTTTAACAACACAAGGAAAAAATTATCGTCCCCTGGGACCCGTTTGAAGGCACGAAAGCATATAGGCCCACGGCACTTTGAAGAAAACAGACTAAAAAAAAAGTCGCATTCAAGTCTCTGTGGGTAAGCGGTGGACTGATGTTTTCATGTCCTGTTTAAATTCCTTTATTTATAATGACAGGAGGAGTTTTTTGAGATTGAATTTCTTTCTCCCAATGTGCACTTGATCGGTTGTAGGACACCTAAGAAAGGGTAAATAAACTAACTATGTGGCGCGGAAAAGGGTGTGCAAATAGTCTTGTGGTTTTCCAGTATCAATACTTGGCCCCTTTTATTTATTTTATAAAAATGATATGTTGATACTTTGAAATCTTAAAATCTAAATTGTTTGCTGAAACTAACGCTTTGTCCAAATAAAAACTTAAAATGCAAACTTTATTTGGTAACTAAACAAAGAATTGCATGAAGCAGAACTCATTATCAAACCGACAAATATAAATATTGCCTCTGTGTTATTTTAAATGATACAAACCTATCTAGAGTGACCAAACCCTAATTTCGTGGTGTACTTTTGATGGAAAATTTAATAATTTGAGGAAAGACCCACACGATCTACATCCATATTTCTTCTAAAAGTTAGTATATTAATGAAAAAAAAAATTATGCATTCGTCCTAAACAAGTGCTATGTTTTCTATATGTACACCCTTTTGCCATATTTTTAATTTCGAATTCCGGGCAAGGCTTAATGTATATATATAGGTTATATCTAATAAAACCCACCCCACCTTGATAAATTACAAAAGATACAAAAAAGGAACAGTTTAGTAATATCTGCCGAACTAATTTTAGACATTCAAGCAAGTACTTTAAAGATTTGAATCAAAAATACATTAAATCATTGGTCCGTTTGCACAAAAAGTTAGACCAGGTTTGAAGTTAGACCTGGTTTAAAATTAGTTTTGCCTCAAATTGATAGTTATTCAACTCTGTCTACTTTCTTTGTAAAGTACCTCCAGTACCACTTTGAAAGATTTTAAATGCAAATTCAAAATAAATACAAATACCTTGTGTCAATAAATGAAAAATGTCTTTTCTGTGGGGCCAAAATTACACTTAGACCGCGGTCTAAGTTTAGACCTGGTCTACTCTTTTGCGAATACAGACCTTCAACTTTTATTTGGTGATTCATGTATAAACTATTCAAGCCATTATACGCTATTATGTATTTTGAAACGAAAATCGCTAAAACGAGAATTCTTTTACGGGGCGCCACCTTCGATGCTCAGTGTGTAGAGAGGTGGGACTCAGTGGAAGGAATTTGCATCCCAGCTCTCTATTCGCATCAGGTTCCGAGGATACCTTTTACCATCACGGATTTTATTTGAAATGTCCAGTCTTTTCTTTTAATCATTTTCTTTTTTTAAATATTTAATTTATGAAATTTTCCATGTCCGGTTGTTTTAATTTGTTTACAGTGGACGGAAGGAGCTATTTTAAGGAATACAAATTCCCCCGATTTGCACTTTCGGTGTAGAACCCCACCGAGAAAAAAGGTTATTGGACAAACAAGTCAAAAGGAAAAACCAAAAACTTTGTTTTTCAAAGCCCTCTGTCGATCATGCCTATCTAAAGAGCATGCTTTTTTTTTCATCACGACAGAAAATACTAAACAATACTGCAAGTAAACTACTTGTCGTCACCCCTTTGCAAGATGGCAGTCGGGAACGAGACCTAAGACGAACCTATCGCCATTGGTCCATAACCTTTGACTTCATCATCCACACATGATTTCCGTTTGGAAATCTTAAAGCCAAGTGCAGTAAAAAATCAAAGATGTAAATGGCGGCAAACTTTCAAAAATGGATTTCTTTCCATATTTTGTGTATGGATACCCTTTGGTCGGTCCCAATAACAATCAATATGAATGATAATTTCACCTCTCAGTCTTTGTTGCCATCACGGCAAATAAGATTTTACCCTATTTTCGAGGATTTTTCTTTCCTGAAAATTGATAAGTTTGATCGATCATATTTTTAAGAAAAAAATTGAAATCACTTCCAGATTACAGAATGTTTAAACCAAATTATTTTTTATAAAAATATACAGATTACGTACGGTCTTTTCAAATTTGGGAATATACCTTATTTGAAAAAGGTGTTTTAGGGGCACAAAAACACATTCTAAAAAATGGGTTATTTTAAAAGTTCCATAAACCCGAAGTAATATTTTCAAATTTGTGATCTTCAGGGTAGGTAAACGATATGTTTGTTCCTGAACCGATAAAGAAAAAAAGTTTTGGTATTTTTCAACTGAAGCGGGGTGTCGAAGTTTGGCTTTCTGTGTTATTAGACTTTTTGATAGTTCTAAAAACAACATATTTTGATATCGACGGGCCTCATTATAGCTACCTGTGGATTATCTAACTCAAACAAGCATGAGTGTTTTTTGTGGGCCGCTAGCATAGCTTGCAAGATTAATTAGTAATCTGTTGTGCATGTGTATGTTTATGTGTGTGCATTTATGTGTTATTGTATGTGTCGCTAAAATGTGGATTTTTTTTTTAAATTGACTCACTTGAAAAGTTGAAGTTCTTGGACCCAAACTTGTGTCAAAAGTGCAACATGGGATCCTCTACATTGATAAGGTCAAAGGTCATGCACCTATGTCAAAGTCATGTTAGGTCAAGTTGAAAGAGGCTAAAATGTAAATGACCTCCACAGACAAGTTGAAGTTCAAACTTGAGTCATAGGTGCAATATGGGATCCCTCATATGTTGTGATTTTAAAAAGGTCATGTGCCAAGGTCAAAGGTCATTTGAGTCAAATTGTAAGATAGTCTGGGCAGCCCCACAGTTTATATTCTTTGAATATAGCAAGCGCAAAAGCCGATAATCATGAAATTCTAGTTCACTAGCGTAATATCGCCAGCTAGATTGATCACTTTTTTTCCATTGCGCTAATACGACGGTCATCATGTGATGACATGCTATAAATTTCATCATGGTCTACCAACCTTTTGTTGCACCCCAAGGATTTCATGCCTCTCCCCACCAGATTATGGATATTTCCTGGGCTTCTTCTGGTGATAGGAGTATCAACATTTTGTAATATGTTTTGTGATGTTATAATACAAGAATGTCATTAATTTGGTAAATCTAATGCATCAAAAAATATAGCCAAAATGACTTTTCAGCTTCTGAGTTTTTTTTGTCCCAACCTTAAAAATCATAGCAATTAATATTTTTTTAATAAGTTTCTCCTGTCCATTAGTTTAAGGACACGGGAAAGGTCGAATTTCAATCTGTCCTGAATATCTTGTTTTAGTTCAATACCTTTAAAAACGTAGCTCTGTGATTTACTAATGTACACACACGTACGCACACACACATGTACAGACATATGTGTCGCTAATGTTATGATTTTTCATTAAATATATGACACTTATTGCTCCAGGAGAAATCTTTGGGTTTTGATTGAATAAGATGGAAGTAAAAGATGCATGAAAACCAACCAAATCAGTGGCGGTAAGCATGGCGTGTTGGGGGAAACCAATCTTTCCCCGTGGTGGAATGAGTGATTTCTGTACATGTACCTATTTACAGTGAAAATTTTAATATGCTGAAATATATGTTTTCCCACCCCTTCAAAAAAACTGGTGATGCCACTGAACCTTTGAAAGTTTTAATGCTTAGATAATGAAAAAAATGGAATAAGTAACATATTCCATCAGTGGGACATGATAGCCCAATCTAAGTTAATGTAATAGCCTGAATACCTTTTATGAGGTCACTGACCTTGACCTTCAAAGGTTACACAAAATCCTCAACCCTAGTATTTGGTAGTTTAGCCACAATCCTTTGATAATTTTTCATCCATTTACAGAGCATTGGTGGGGGGGTGGGGAAGACACATTGAATTCACGATGTGAGGTCAAATATCATTTATGGGATCATTAGAGGCCATTGGCTCAGAATAGTCAAAATTTGCATTTACACAGGCTACTTTGAGTAAGTTTTGGAGCACATAATACGCAAAATCCAGCACATGCAGAATCAAAGGTCACCTAGGGTCAGTTGAAGTCATTCACCTAAAATGGCGGAGACTTTGCGAAATTGATTACTATATAGCTTTTTACTCACTGCACGTGGCTAGGGGCACGTGACCAAACAAAATGATCATATGTCACCTATTAGGCGTCAATTTAGGTTCACCGACTCAAGATGTTAGCGATATGCAAATTCTTCCTAGATGAACATACCATGATTGCTTTTCATGGGACTTGACATAGGGATACTCGGTTAGAGGTGCATATGCTACCCCAACTGTGTTGTGTCAAAGGTCACGTTTGGTGTAAGTTGAGTGAATAATCTATTGCTATTTGCCAAATTCGCCACGGACATTATTTATTGGTTGCATGAACCTGACGTACTGAGAACCACTTAAAACGGGGTAAAAACTTAACTGCCCCTCGTCTCACCAAATCTTTTTTTGAACACAGATTTACTAGGGGGGGGGGTGGTCACCCCCCTTCGAGAATTTGGTATAAAACACCCGAATGCTATGATTTTGATACCAGTGGATAGCTTTGTTCCTCCTCTTTCCATTGTACCAAAATAAGTACCACATAACCTAGTATGGCGTCACAATGACATCTGTCCCGCAGTCGGCGAATTGCAATTTTCCACAGAAAATTGGCAAAAAGCCAATTTTTGCTTCAAAAAGTGAGATTTTCATCGATTTTTCAGCTCTAAATGATGCCAATATTAGTTTTACATAACATAGCGTTTCTAGAGCCATACTATGCATAAATGCACCATAAATATCCCCCTCAGTTGGCAGCCACACCCCCCTACCCTTCGACTTTGAAGGCCATCCCTAACCCGGTGAAAGTACTACTCTATGTTCTCGCTAAAATGACAAAAGGATGAGAGCTGATGCTTCGAAGCTTTTACGCGAGCCTTTGGCATTTTAACGCACCGGAGCAAAGTTCTCTAGGTAAGATGAGGTTTTAGGTATGCTTCCTCTGTGTAACAATACCCACTTTGTTAAACTAATGCAGACAAACAAACATCAAAACAAGGCAAACAATACAATGCAGACCAAATGCAACGAATTAAAGTCCATGGCCTGATCCTAATCGCCTCATCCCCAGGGACCCCCAAATTTACTGGAGTGGCCAAAATTTTGTATCAAAAGAAAGCTACTGTTTGTTCATTTACCCCTGTGAAATTTAGGGCTAAAGGGCGTTTGTTTTGGATTTTAATGAGTTAAAATATGCCCCATTTTTGTCAACCATATTTATTTTACACTTATCTATGGGAGTTACAAATCACATTTTAGCTCACTCCGAAATGGGTGAAATATCGCACGGAACTTACATAATAGATTGGGGGTTTTTGGTGACGGCCATCATCACGAAGTGAATTTATAGACTTAAATCGGCCATCCCCCCTTTAATCTACTTACACGTGAAACCACTCATTGGTCATTACTTGAGATGGTTATCGTTTTGCAATATAGGTTTGTCATACAAAATTAGACACCCCATTTGGTTTCTTTTAACGTAATGTTTTTGTCCCTCATTCCCTTGATGTCTTTCAATTTTGCTAGATTCGACAACTGATAACATAGCAAATGTATTTATTTTTGAGGACAATATTTAATTAGTAACATTGTAATATTCTGATAGTTAAAGCTACTTATAATTCCCTAACCATGGGAAACAAACACATTTCATCTAGAGAGGTGTCTCCAATGAGGTGTTTTTCCAGTACCGATTCCAGGTCAAATTACACGCACAAATTTAACTGTCGGCAAACACTGCTCTTCAATGCAAAAACACCCTTTTTTTTCTTTGTAGTTACAAAAAAACATCTCATTTATGTACCCTAAAACCACAAAATTAAAAAAAATGTACCTTTGGTTTTGTACTTTCAAGAGCCATTATTTGAAATGTGGAATTTTTACAAAAAAACACTCCCTATTTTCAAATAATGGTATCTTCCAAAAAAGCTCGTACTTAATCATGGGGAAATATTTCTAAAGATCTTATAATGGTGTTACATTACGTGATCTTGAACGTCGTTCAGTTTTTTAGGCCCATGCGATAATCAAATATATTGTTTTAACACTTATCACTATCTCCTAAAATTAATACGCAGAAAGCCGAACTTTCCAACACCCCCCGCTCTCTTCAGTAATGATAAAAATACCAAACTTTTTTTCTTTATAGGTTCAGACAACATCTCGTTTACCTACCCTGAAGATCACAAATTTGAAAATGTTTACTCTTCGGGTTTAGGCACTGTTTAAAATATCCATTTTTTAGAATGTAAATTTTTTTGCCCAAAACACCCTTTTTCAAGATAATGGTATATTGCCCAATGAAAAGAACCTTTCCTTAATTTTGGTATATCTTTTTATAAAGAACTAATTATGGTTTACCTTACTGGCAATCTTGAAGTGATTTCATTTTTTTTTCTAAAATAGTGATCGATCAAACTTGGCCAATTATTAGTATTGAAAAATGTCCAATGAGCTGAATCTGGAAAAATCTTATTTTGGTCGTTGCCAACAGAGACTGAGAGGTGAAATTATTATCATATTGTTAGTTGTGGACCAAAGGGCTATCCATACCCAAAGTATGAAAGAAATCCATTTTTTGAAGTTTTTTGCCGAATTCTTTGATTTTCCTTGATTTTTACATCACTTTGCTCTTAAATGACCCAAATCGAGCAAGTCTTGTCCTGCCCCCTGCCTGCCCTGCTAAAATTTTGCCATCAACTTTGAGCAGGGGGGGTAGGACAATGCCCACCTAACAGCAACAGCAAATTAAAACGGCATCAACTTCGGTGCTAGTCTGTTTCAAAACTTAACGGTAGGAGGGCGCTCTCATGCATATCGAACGGTTAAACAGACTTGACTAAAGACTAGGCCTGTCACGAATATTTAAATCGAAATGACCGTTATTGGGAAATTACACATTTTGCAGCGGGGTTAACCACTAACCCCACGGATTTTGAAGTTACTAATTTTTTCTTAATTTATCAAGACATTATTAGATCTTTTGAACAAGGTTTAAGAAGCGATTTTACATGTCACTGGGACCGAGACTGCCATAGTAAATGCACGTAGCAGTTTTCCCCAAATTACCGTTGGGAAATCCCCAATGCCCAAATCGAGCGATCGTGTCCTACCCCCCTGCATTTGGGGCGCGATAACTTTCAGAAAACCGCCGTGCACTTTGTGCGAGATTGTTTTGAAACATTACCGCGTGGGACTTATTTTCTTTTTTTATTTGTTATTTCTCAATTGCACATAGAGGCTAATTATTGGAAGCAAATTAATTTTCAATTTTAATAACTTCATTTGCGAGCATAATTTACATAATATAATGGAACTTGTGTAAATGTTACCTCACAAAGCGTCACTGATTATAAGTTATTTGAGACACTGCTTTGAGTTATGTATTCGTCATTCTGATTGGCTTAGAAGAAGCCCAATTATTGAACGGCCTTTTTCATTGTTGGTTTCGAACTTGGCGGCCCATATGAATTAAACAGCTGGATGGTAGTTTAAAAAGTTAGGAAGGTGAGTGTTGTAGTTGTCTGTGTTTTTCTACTTTCAATGGTAAATGTTAGATATTATTGTTTCTGTTTTTGTCCAATATCTATTTCAAATTCCTGGTGTGTGTGAATCTAATGTCGGATTTTGCCCCCTTTTTTAGATCGTAAACTGCTTTTTATTCGTCCAGCGTCATGCATTTTTAAAACCTGCCATCAACTCCTGCATGAACATGATCAAGGCATGTCCTACCTCATTATCAGAGTCCACTCACACAGACAGAGAGATAGTCCAGCCTAATACGAACCAATCAAGTTCCGAGGCAAAACATTTCAAATTTCTTTCATGCTTTCTTTTTTTTTAAATGGTCAGTTAAGTTGTAACTCCTCAGTTCGACGCCTGGCCAATCAATGCCATGGCAAACAATGCTTCTGGCATCGGGTTTTCATTTTTAAATTTATTAACTCATAACTGAATCATCAGACTAGTTCAATAAACAATCATGTCATGATGCATAAATGCTTTTGGGGGGGTGGCCTTAGAGTGAGCTATACTACATCTCCGTCATAATGCTTTTCTCTGAGACTGAGTCCAGACACGCCACCCATGACAAACGTACTTTAAAGGATAGTATTAGTAGTCTGCTTGTTACACGCAGCAACCTCGCGCGCGTATGTTGACGTCTATTTCAGAAAAGAAATTGTGACGTACATTTAGACTAGTTAAAGGACTTCTCCGTGTGATAAAGTTTTCAATTGGGTGGACTCGCATCAGACGGTCCGTACGAAAATGTCATTCGATTAAAGAATGCGTCTGATTTGCTCATTATCCCCATATTGTAGGGTTGCTTGGCGAACTAAGTGAGACTGCGTAAATAATTTGGTTAATGGTGCATTTGTGATTCCAGCACCTTCTGTTTTATTCATGTTTGAACTAGATATCCGGAGAAAGCTTGTGCACAAATTTGTTAGCTATGGTTACACTGACGCGTGGTAAGCCGTTGTTTATCCTGGTGACCACAAAATAAGGCAACTTCACCCACCTCACTTGCTGAGTATTTGACCACTTCTTCCTCCACAAATTTCATGAAGATGTTTTTTATATCCCTAAGTTGTATATCTGTCACTTTTTCTGACAGTGAAGATGTTTTAGGCGTGCAGTGATGATCTTGTCGCGAGGCGATCGCGCACGCCTTCATTGTCGATCTCGCCATTTACCCGGAAGAGACGCTGCATCATTCATGGTCTTAAAATGCTGATCTGGTAAAAATTTGACCGTTTAACTTGGTTTAAACAGCAAGATGTGACCCAGAAAGGTCAGAAATGACGTCCAAAAATTATTTTTTGTGTGTATTTTTACTTTTTTTATTATTTTTATGTTACTATATAAATGACCCATATTTTTAGCATGTAACCTTGCGGGGATTCTGTTGAACCTTTGATTTTTAGGTTTTTTGGAGTTTGTTCCACCTAAAATGGTTTCCTTCAGGCTGGATGTGTGGCGAAACATGGCGTAGCGTTGTGTAAATAACAATTAAACCAAATTGGAGCGCTTGGTAAAATGGCCGACCGCATGATGAAGCACTGTCGTTACGACCACTTGGCTACTAATGGTGATGTTTGTGTTGCCAGTGTTGGTCGTGCCAAGGCACCGCAACGTGTCGCGACGTGATATGGCGATGACCAGATAACAAACGGAATGCCAAGGTTTGAAGGACAATATTCAAGAAAGGCAGGGGATATTAACAGATTTTTTCACTACTGGCTTTCTGAGATTGTGAACTTTTTTTGATATGATTCATCACTTTCCATACTTAAAAATTTTTTTTAAAATAAAGTTGTAACATAGCTAAAATTTGAGTTGAATCCCGACTTGGCGTTTTTTGGTGTTATGATCAAATGCTTGTTTCCCCACGGTGCCATAGTCTAGATCCCTGTGCTGTAATTTCTGTCCGTTTACAGACAGAAAATCCAAAATGGCAATTTCTTACAGATACGACCGAATTTGCACGTAGATTTGGTACACATGGATTAGTAATGCTAACGTTTCAGATGATATAAAAATCTCAACTTTTCGAGGTAAATCGGGGGGACGAGGTTGTGGATCACTAAATGCCCCCTTTAATTAGTTAATATAATAAGTTTAAGTGACTGACAACTTGACACAATGATAGTGAATGGGGGTTATTAAACATGGAACGACAGTGCGAGTGAATAATAATTTTGGACAGGGAATGAACACACTCCAGCAGGCGTGCGATAAGTCTAAGGAACGTCGAATCATTTTTCCAGTGCATTATAAATTGGTCAAGTATGCACCGAACCTCCTGTAGGTTTTTGATATGCACATATATAGCATGTCATGTGAAATGTGGCATGATTCCTGTCCAAGTATTTTTTTAGTTCTACTGTGTGATGTCCGTTCTACGTTTTATCGGTATCGTGCCGAACCCGATGTTTTCGTAAACCGATCTGCCCGATACCGCTCCGATACCTAATATATATTTTGAATGACCACGTGTAAGGAATTTTTCCATATCATAATACACACTACACATGTAGGAAGTCCTCTTGCTGTACTCGCTATCAGACAAATATTTCATGAACAAAAGCAGATACCCATGATAAAAGTTTTTATTCTTGTAATAACCACCATATTCAGTGCGCGAAGAAAAATTAGTTTTAGAACACTCACGTGAGAGGTTTTCTTATGAACTTAATGTTTTTATACTGTGGTTTGAACGCAGAATGTTATAGTACTTACTGTGCTTGAGCCATGGCTATACGGTCATCAAATCGATCGTAGAAGGGGAGATTTTCCGACACCGATACCGATCCGATCCGACTAATATCGGCACCGATACCGATGGGATCGTACATCCCTATTCTCCTGTAACTTGTTTAAATTTAAAAGTGAAAGGCAATCTTAGGAAAATTCTATAATATCCCCCCCCCCCAAAACAAACAGAATCAATTTTGGATGCATATTTGAGTATACTGAACATGCCAATTAATTTAACCTATAATCCGTAATCATTAATTCTGGGACACGAACGAACAAAAAACCGCGTATGTGCGTATCCGTACCGCTCGAAGCTTATGTTCCAATGCCCTTGACAACGGCAATATTGTGCGTTTAATGCAGGGCGCAGTGGGCATATTCCCATGCGTAAGTTGAATGCATGAACCTCGTATCAGCCTCTTTGCGGTACGCCGTGGGTCCCGTTAAAGAATCGATTATAGTAAACAGACCATTTAAATAAATGACATTTATAAGATCATATCCTGGGGGGTCTCACCCTTAATTTTTGGGTAGGACCTAGGTACAATGATGGTTCCACCCAGATTTCAAAAATTGAGTCTCCAGAGCTATTGAGGCCCAAAAATGAGGTCTCCCTTTGGAGCTGTTTCCCCCAAAAATTTCAGAAAATAACCACCGTTATGCTCACTTTCCAGCTACTTTGAGGCGTTTTGAAGAAATTTGGTAGAATGGCTTTGAACATGAAAATAAGTCTCTGGAAGGAGTTTTTCAATGCACCCCTCTTTACAATCCTAAGATCACCAATTTTTAATATGCTTAAGGGGACATTGCTAGTTGCTTTTGAGAGATCAAATTGTGTTTTCTCAATTTCTGAATTCTCAAAGAATACCCCTTTAAAAAAAATTTTACTTTTCATTTGGTGAAAATCGACCTTTCGTTCAAATGTTTATGGTCGATTGGAGGTGTAAAGCATCACACAGAGAAAGACGATTTCGTATGTTTCGTATTTTTTTTCAAGCCGCTCCATTTTTAGTTTTTTCAGTTTTTTTCAAGCAGTAACTATTTAAGAAATGTACAAAATAAATTAATTTTGGGGTAAAAAGTGACCATTTACAGATTTGTTTTTAATTAAACAAATTATGATTATTAGAATTGATCATTTAGAATTAAGAAAACAAAATTGCAATAATAATTTAATAATTGCTTAATTCACAATTAACTCTTTCTTTGCCTTTATTGTTCCTATATCTTTTTTGCCATTTTTTGAAGGTTGCAAACTTGCCCCCCACCCCACTTATCTTAAAAACGGTTTGACCTATTGAACTTTCAAATTTGCACAAACTAGTTTAGTGTACATACTATGATCCTATGAGAGGTTTTCGTATAAACCCTTTAGATTTTTAGTTACATTGATTTTTGTATGCCACCAGCAGCAAAAATGGCGAGAGAGTTGGAACGGTTGCCATGGGAATATATTTTTGGAAACCGCTCTCATAGGATCACATATTCCATGGGCCATAGTAATGTTCAGAAACAAACTAGTTAAATAACTTTCTATTTTTGAGATAAATGGGGGGAAAATTATCTTATTGAATTTCTGATTTTCTTGGTCTGTGACCTT
The DNA here is from genome assembly GCA_023653785.1 of Ophioderma brevispina. Taxonomy (NCBI): domain Eukaryota; kingdom Metazoa; phylum Echinodermata; class Ophiuroidea; order Amphilepidida; family Ophiodermatidae; genus Ophioderma; species Ophioderma brevispina. The sequence continues at coordinate 30,958 of JAMKCH010031296.1, read as the reverse complement.
TGTAAGCATGGGCATCGCGGCTCTTTTTGTATCGTCCATCGCTCCGAAAAATTCGCAATAGTCCGATATTACGATATGATCTTGTCTTAATAACTTCCCATTTTCCGACTCAATTGACAAATGACCAATTCCAACATTGCCTCTAACACCCCCGTCTAAACCCTTGCTTTACTTAACACTATACAACTTGCTGTCAGAATCAGTCAGAATTAGGTCCATATTTTCCGAAAATACATTGTAAAGTTTTTGACAAAATTCTGAGCATATTAAAATCAATGAGATTTGGTCAAAGGTGACGGGTCGTGATCATTAACGCATGTTTGGGTTGGGGGGGGACATGTTTAAACGATCTCGGCCTCAACCGGTCCCGAGTCAGAGATCAACTTTACTACATTCAGCTTGACGTAGAGAAAATGCAATGCGCCATATTTAACAAATTGAAAATGTTTTTTGGAAAAAAGACGGCATAATGATGCGATTTGGTGTACCTTTTTTTATGTTTGGAGTCATGAGAATGTCAATGTCGAATGTTGTCAGTTGTGTGTTTGTAAATGTGATCACAGAAGATTAACAGTGTCAGTGAAATGAGTAAATAAAAAACAATGAGACAAAATGTGTCTTGCCTATTTCTTAGCCCACAGTACGTTCATATTTATGTCATTTCATCTCTCTCCGTCGTCTGTCAATTCATTGTCAGTCACTTTAGTGTTGTTGTTGTACTTGTTAAAAAAAAACCACAACAATTAATGCAACTACCGTGTACCGCTGCACAGCTCGCTTTCACCAGCTCACGTATCTCCCTCACCCTTCTCAATCGAGCTGAGCTGGCAAAAACACGGGAAAGATAAAAATTGCGCACACACAAATTATATTTGGGTACACGCATTCCTATTGCCGTTGCCCCTACCAGGTCCCCCGGCAGACTGTTTTGGGGATTTCCCAAGGGATCCAACACTACAACCGAGAAAGGCGATTGTAACTCTTCATTTTTATATCAATCCTATAGCCATCCACAAAAGTAACATTCTTGGAATGGGTTAATGAGACATTTAAACACTTACTCAGTGGTGTTATTTTTTGAATAGTGAAGGATTTGATAAAAATAATCCATTGCAAAGTGCAAAGTAACATCCATAGATGTTTACCGGCTCCGGTACATAAATAATAACCTCATGGTATAATGAATGAATTAGCACGCGCGAATCGTCATTACTTGAAATTTATGAATGAACTAATTAATATTCAAAAAGTAGCCTGATCTTGACGTGACCCGTCATTATTTTAACAATATCATTCACACCAGCAAGGGCAAGCGAACGATATGCACGTAATATGGGAGTTTTAGTGGACAATAGTGAACTAATTTTTATATCGCAAACTCGCAAAGATGGAGATTAAATCAAGATTATTTAAAGCGAACACACTATGTTCTGGTCACCACAATATTTTTTTCCGTTCATATTTTCCCTTCAATTAAGACTTAAGTTTCTAAGCTAAACTTACCGACCCCCCCCCCCACCTTTCTCCTTTTTTCTTTCGCCCGGGCGTCGAGGTTACCCAGTTGTTTTTCATGGAAATTTTCCTTTATGACGGCAACCTGGGTACCAGTCGCTGCGCCTTAGATTATGCACACGTGGACCGGCCATATGATGAATTCGGGTCAGCGTGTCAGAAAAAAACACAGAACATGTACAATGTCGTGTATACTGTACGTGGTTAAAATCAATATCTTTACTCATTATGCGGTGGGCCCGCGGTACATTGGACGAAATGGCTGGTCATCGTCCTTCTCAAATGAAAGATGGGAAATGGCCATAAAAGATGAAATAACGTACGATTACACTATAGTTGTTTACACACAGGGTATAAATGCGAATATATGATAGATTTTACTGTGTAGTCATGACCATAAATCTTGGAATGAAAATTTTGATCTTTATAGGCAAAAAACTATTACTTAGAATTTCGTCAGCCTATCGTCGGACCCTGACGAAATATTATCGCATCACATAATGAAAAAAATATCGCAATATTATCGCCATCGCGAATATCGCACACCCTTAAGACCTTTGACCCTGCTAATTAGCCTCCGGAGGTCGATATGATCCGGGACAAATATATTTGAAAAAGGCTCATACCGCACATTGTGCTATATCACTTGCTGTATTCAAAGAAAATGATGTACTGTAATTGCAATCAACATAATATTGTATGAAAATGCCCCATGTCCCCCCTTCACACCACAAACCCCTAACCCTAACTTAGCCAAAAATAAAAAATTGTTAGTATTTCTGTTGAACTTTGAAGCGGGGTACATATTACTCTAGTAGCTCATGGTGGTTTGTATTCAATATATGTCCAGAGCTAAACCGTCAGGAATCCACTAAATGAAGTCCAGGAACAATTTTTGGTTGGTAACATAATTCCCACTGAGCCGAAAATGCTGAAATGTCCCCCCCCCCACCCCCCCCTTTTTCGGGGTCCGCCCCTTTTGAGCGAAGTACTACTGACTGGTATCTACAGAACCTTGGAACTATGAGGTTGAGAGACCACTCAAATGTGCGGAATGGCCAAATTATGGGGGGTCAGTAAATATATTTTTATATCCAAAAGTCAAAGGTTTTTAAGACTAATTGTCAAAAACTGATTTCACCATATCGCGCTCTATACAATTATGAATGAATTTCACTATTATTTTCATCCAAAACAGGAAGGAGGTCACCTACATCCTGGATTTTGCTCTAACTCTCCTCAGGATAATTTTTGGGGTAGCTAAGGGTAGTTCAAAAAAGAAAATTTACATATTCCTTTCCGATCTCAAATGGCAGCCCTTCAACATATTTTTTGACTTTGGAGCACAATTTTGGTAATATTAGGTGAAACCCACGGGCATTTTTGGTAAGTGCTGTTATAACAATGTAAATTGCTCCACAACTCAATCAGTTTGATGTTGGTATTGCACAAAGTTATTGACCATTTGGATTTCAACGGGGATATAATCAGCATTAATGTTAATCCTGCGTTCATGGGGTGGGGTCAAAAATGGGCTCATCGTAAGTGAAAATATATTTTTTTTTTCCCATTTTATAGGATTAAGGTTAATGTTAAGTTAAAGTCCCTTCGGCAGCAAAAGTTTAATGCTGATGAAGGGCGGCTTTAAATGATCGATCTAAAAAGCACTAACTGCATGCTTGTGACCATGAAAAACAGGCAAAAATTAATCAATGCATGAAAAAGTCACTAACATAAGCCGACTTTCTACCGTGGATTTTCATTTTGTCAGGGCCTAATGGCAAGGGCAAAGCTGCTGAAGAATCGTTAAATAATCTTAATGCACTAACTACATTGCCGGTTCCTTGGAAGCAGGCTAAAAAAATTTCATGAAAACCCACTAAAATTGGGCCCCTTTGTTGGCTCAAGGCAAAAGTCACTAAATTACCCATTTTTAACGCCGCACTACAATTGGCGTTACCCAATGGAGGACGGGGCAGGGGGCAGCCCCCCACCCACACACCCACACACACAATTAAATCGAAGCGGGGACAACAAAAAGGGGGACGGAAAAGTCAAGAGAAAGAAAAAAAGAGGGGAAGAAAAGAGGAAGGCCAAAGGAAGGAGAAGAGAAAGGGGAAGAAAACGAGGAAGGGGAAGACAGAAAAAGAAGGAAGGGAAAAAAAAAAAAAAAAAAAAAAAAAAAAACGGGGAAAATTTGTGCCCTGAAACACTAATGTTTAGCTTCTAAAATGGCAAAAACCCAGGACCTTACGGGAGTTCCGTCCCTATAGGACCCCACCCTCGTACATTAATCATCTATGCAAGTATACAAATTGGGTAATTTTAGTGACTTTTCTATGCGGACCACAACCACGGGGGAGGGGAGGGGAGATTACGGGGGAAACTTTTTGGGGGCATGGAAATCTCAGTGATACTTTGATTGTTCATGGTCTTCAAAAGCTATGCAGTTAGTGCTTTTTAGATCATTTAAAAACCCCTTAGCAGCATTAACTCTGCTATTGTCCGTATAAAATGGATAAAAAATATCTTTTCCAACGTTACGATGGGTGCATTTTTGACTCATCCCAATGAAAACGAAAGGCAGTAGAGAGTACTTAAAATGCTGATTATATACCAGTGAGATCCCAAATGGTCAATATTCTGTGCGCAATACAACGTCATTAACTAGCTATACTGATTGAGTTTTTGGAGCAAATAAAACGGTTATAACGGCACTTAAAAACGCACCGTTGTTAAATATATATATTACCCAATTGCTCAAGGTCACAAAATTGTTACGGGCTGCCGTTTGAGAACGGAAAAGGAAGATTAAGTTTCTGTTTGTGACCTACCCGTAGCGACCCCAAAAAATTATCCCTGAGGAGAGTTAGAGCAAAATCCAAGGTGTATGGTGACCTCCCTCCTGTTCTGGCATGAAAACCATATGAATTCATTCATAATGGTAAATGCGCGATATGGGTAATTCAGTTTTTGACACAATTATCTTTTAAAAACCGTTGACTTTTGGATATAAAATGTATTACTGACCCCCCCTAAAGTGGCCATTCCGCACATTTGGAGTGGTCTCTCAACCTTTTAGTTCCAACGGTTCTGTAGATACAGTCAGTGGTACTTCACTCAAAAGGGGCGTGACCCCCAAAGGGGGCGTGGCCATCTCAGAATTTCGGCGCCGTCAGTGAGGGTGAATTTATGTTACCACCAAATATTGTTCTGTGGACCTTCAATAGTGGATTCCTGAAGAGTTTAGGTCTGGACATATAATGCATACAAAACCACAATGAGCTACTAGGAGTAATAGCAAACAGATTTATTATAAAGTAATTTTAAATGTCAAAAACATGCAGGAGGAATAGATTGATGGATGTAATGCCACGGCAGCAATCAAATCATAATGGTTCACCCTTTTACGTGAAACAAATGATACTCAGTTTCGTGCTACTTTTGTGGTACATCTGGTATTATATTGAAGTTAGAATAAATTCCAATGACACCACAGCTACCAGTTTACATTCGGTTATCATGCATTACCCTTTTAAATGGAACTCTTGTCAATGCAATCCGAATCGCTATTGTGTAGTAATATCTGTCATAAATTGCTGTACAAAAGTTGTGCCTGTTTACCACACGTGAAATATTAGTGGCTTTATGATATTAGTTCTATGCTATCAGTGTTAAAATATACATGCAAACAAGAACTGTTTACCACACAATTGCATGTATAACATTGGAAGCATTAGTTTAGATATAAATTGCTTTGTAGAAGTCATTTCAACAAGTGGAATTTGTCCAACAATCTGACTCAGCCAATCAGAACAACTGTTACATACTGGTAGTCTACAAAGCTTGGGGAGAAACTATTCTCATTTCCAGAGTTTAAGACCCAATTCATGAATATAGTGCAGCAGGGTCAATCTTGCTTATCACTGACCATGGTCATGGTCATATAGACTCTTACACTCAAGACCAATACCAGTAACAGCTGAATGGTGTAAACTATGTGTGTTTGTAGTTGTGCACACACACAAACTGTGTACCACGCATGAATTTTGGTCAATTCAGGCTTAATCTTCTTGGCCGAAGAAAACCCATGGCAGGACCTCGACAGGATAAGTGGAGAGGTGTCATAACTTTTGCCATGCTTAACGAACACTGGCACATTTGAAAAATAGTGCGCCCCCCCCCCCCCCCCCCCCCCCCCACCCCCCCCTCAAGATTTTTCAAAATCTATTTTTTTTGCATGGTTGTAAATCTTTTATATACAAAAGCCGTCACCGAAATGATTAAGACCAAATCACGTCCTTATAGGTAAACATAACGATTTTGTATTTATCGTCGCCGGCGACGCGTGAAATTCAGCAGACGACAAAATGGCGTTTAACACAGACCACGCACGCCGTATGTGTGTTTCCCACGCTAATGCGCACTGTTTGACCGGTCTATAACCTTGTGGTTTTAATATCGATTAGTACGAGTCACAATATTCATGTAATAAACATGTTGATTCAAGTTATGGACAACTTAAAGTTAGCATACAAATTATCTGGATTCTTTTATCCTCATATCAAGTCCTCCTGTTTTGGGGTAATTTTTATGTGTGAAATATATCTCTGTTCTTCAATGGCCCTAGACTATCATTTGAGAGCAAATTGAAGAAATTTCATAGTTTGTGAAAATGTCCAGTGCCCGTTTAAAGTGACAAGGAGGAGATTTTTTTAGGATATGAATTTCTCTCAAATTCACTGGATCGTTGTAGACCACCTACCGAGAACGTTTTGGAAGGTTTAATTGGACAAACAGTGCAAAAGAAACCGAACCTGTTTTGAGCTTGCCTGCTAGCGTAATCGTTTCCCCCTAGAAAACCATGCCTTTTACTTTTCTGTCGGCACAACAGAACACTCAATCCTCATCTTATACATAAAGACGGCGTATTCGCTTTATTCACTTTAGATGTATCTAATCATTGGTAAATTCCAAATATGCAAAAACCTAGGTCCGAGAAAAATTGGGGCGCTTCTTTCTGGAAACTCCCTCATTTCTCTTTAAAAACAAAGTTGTTGGAGGAAAATAATTACATAGCCTTCTGCCATCAAATTATTGGAAAATATTACCAAAAGAGGGAATGAATGATGTGGATGACTGTGGGGTTAAAGCGTTTGTGGAGAGTTCAAGTATATCCCCATTCGGTAAAACCTGAAAACTTTTTTAAAAAGCTAATTTGCGAAGGACAACTATTTATTGCCCTTTGTAGGCCTTAATTGCAATTCACAAGGATGATATTGGTAAAATAGTAGTGCGTTATGTCCGGACTAAAGATATTTTTTTGTGGGGTGACCGTAAAGTGCCCATGCGCCGTAATAAGCAAGGTGGGTAAAGGAAAGGTCCCTTTCCAGCCCCAAGTGTCAAAATCTGCAAATAATCAGTTTTCAAGACACATTTTCTAATGAAAGTTATATTCCCAATTTGAAATTGCAAATTGATATAACAAAAATAATGATACTCTGTAATTTATTTTTGACTGAGCCAAAATATTCCTTATTTGTTTTACCCCCCCCACCAACTGCAATGTTTTTGATATCCTTTTTTGCGACTTAAAGATGTAAATTTGACCCCCTATATTTTTCCAACCCCCACCAGAGATGATTGAACACTCACTTTTAAGGAATGACCCAATTATAATATTTTATCTTAATTAATACCCTGAGCCCAATCCCTATATCATGCACATCGCCAGGGGAGGGATGTAGAGTGGGTGTCACTCTGGTAATCTAAAAAAGAGAAAAGTAGAGTGCATTTAAAAACGTATCATTTTTGCTTTGAATCATCAGGATCCCCGGGGGTGCCGACCATGGCTATAGTTCATGTATATGCTAAGTTCACACTGATATTTCAATATTTTGAATCGTTTTGATATGAGTACTAAAAATATGATTTTGTAATCCCAAAGGGTACTGTTTAAATATTCATATTATCTACAAAAATAGGGCACTTTTTTATCTATTTTTCACTCATAACATCCAAATCCAACATCTATTATCTCACTAATACCCCTTACAAGACCTATCAGTGATTTATCAAAAGGGTCAAAAATATTTGAAATTTGCAGGAATAGCTGAAAGGGAAGGATACGTCTATAGAATTCCCCATAAGTTACTTTTTCCAATTTGGAATTCACAGGAAGGAAGAAAACTGCAATATTCCAAGATACGAAAGCTCCATTCAATACTGTTGTAGTAAATGTCCGAACGGACAGCAATGACTAAAAATCTAAGATTTTGTCTATATTAGGTTGCTTCTGGCCTTATCATTTTGCAGGGTAATGTTAGGAACTTGTACTTGTTCCAGACATGAAAAAATCTGATTTTTATTATTTTGTTGATTTTCTGATTTAGCACATCACTGATAGTGTCGTTAATGTGCCATATCATAACTATATACTCACAAATGCAACACACCCCTTTAATCTAGTATACCATGCCATTATCCCAATATACCCCTTTAATTGTACATACATGTAACCGGAATGTTCGCATACACACGTCACACTAGTATGCACTACAGCAACACTGTGCGCTGATCAGTGGCAATAACCAGGGGAAGGCAACCCCCTGCTGAGAACCTTCCCCCATGGCACACCAGCCCCCCCCCCAATGAACTGACTGGACAGTGGTCTATGGAGGAACGCATATTTCTCTCCCTCGAGAAATGCTTCACACCCCCGCCCCCCCCCCGGAACCTTTCTGGCCCCACCCGCACGCCCATTTGTCAAAGGTCTGCCTTTGCCATGGGTCAAACTCTTCCAAACATATAACTCTTAAACATAACTCATCAATGAACTCCATCCATAATCACCAACCATCATCTCCAACATAAACTGTTTGATGAACTCCATAATCAATCAAAAGATAACTTCAGAAACAACTCATCCATGAACTCTTATAACTCATCCAAAGTAACTAACAGCTCTAAAAGTCACTCTAAAGCAATAACGCATTGATTAACATCTATCCATAACTCACCAAAAAAACTTGAATTTCATCCATAACTCACATCGACAAACTCCATCCGTAACTCGCAGAACATAACTTACTAACTCTTCAATGACGTGCATAAAATATGCTTAACCTCACCATTGATGAACCTCAATCCATAACTCACCAAACCCTTTTGGGCGACCTTTCTCAAATGATGCAAAAATACATCCCACCAAAAATCACAGAAAATTGCATAAGTGCACCTTTATTCAATTTTTAAGCTTCGCCTTGTTCCTTTAGTATACACTTTGTCAGTACTACTTGTTTGGATTCCGTATGCTCTTCGTTTGATACGCTTAGTTTTTTTTTGGCGATTAACCAGCTTGTGGGGCAAGTATCCGCTAACCGACAAACTTGATCTGGCCGGGCCCTTGCTACATTCACCCACCAAGTTTCATGACCGTATGACCCTTGGCCTCTGAGAAAAAAGGGCGGACACACATTGTGTATTATAATATACTAGGCAGTCCCCGGGTTTCGTGATCACCTGGGCTTCGCGTTCACCTGGCTTGAATGACCCGGCATCAACAATCGACCCAACTAAGTTTCATGTCCATACATCGTTTACGCTGTTTGACCTCCTTTTACCTTGAATGACCCCTGATGACCTTTGATCCACTAACCGATACAAACTCGGTCTTTGGAAAGTCAAGGAGCACCCACCCACCAAGTTTCAGGAACGTGCAACCCTCGGTCTCCAAGAAAATAGATGCGGTCAGACACACAGACAGATGGACCACCGATATTAATATATAGATTCTTAAACAGCTGTGAAAATGTAAGCAATTTCATTGGCTGATGCCCAGGTTCAATTCGACAATTAAACCCAGGTAGTACTTGGTGCGTATTGACGTTATTTGGAGGTTGAAGCGCTCGCATCATACCGTGTTTTGCTACGTTGTCAGCATTGCATCTCGTTGCGTATGTTCATTGCGTTCAAAGGATTGTTCGATTTTTGTCACTGGGTGTCATTTCTTGTTGAATTTAAACCATAAAGTATCACGAAATTGGATGGCCTTAAATTATAAAGCTGTTTAAGAATGAGAATAAAGGTATGATTTTGGGAAGAGAGTACCGGTTCCCAAAATTAGACCTTTATTCTCTAAGACTAGGTGGTCACCTGGCTTTCGCGATCACCCCACCAAAGAACTTTAACACATAACTCCTCACCAACAAATAGCTCTATAAACTACTCATTGATGAACTCCATCCATAACTCACCAAAATAGCTCTAAAAACTCTGAATATAACTCCTCAACGAACTCCCTCCATAACTCACCAAAAATAACTTTAAGAACATACCTCATCAATGAACTCCATCCATGCCTCGCCAACAAATAACTCTAAAACAACTCATTGATGAACTCCAAAACTCATCAATAAACTCCATAACTCACCAAAACATAACCATAAAAACTCTGAATTCGTCAATGAACTCCATCCATACCTCACCAATAACTAAAAAATTCTAAAACATAACTCATCGATGAACTCCATAACCAAAACTCTAAAAACTCTGAACATAACATGTCAAAGTTCATCTTTCGAAAATAGCTCATCAATGAACTCCAAACCTCACCAACAAATAACTCTAAAACAACTCATTGATGAACTCCATCCATAACTCATCAAAACATAACCAAAAAACTCTAAGACATAACTCATTGCTAAACTCTAAAACTCACCAAAAATAACTCTAAAACTATGAACATAACTCGTTTATGAACTCCAACCATAACTCAACAAAACATAACCAAAACTCTAACATAACTCATCGATGAACTCCATAACTGTATGAAAATTGCTTTAATTCAAATTGTCAGGGTGCTCTTCCTCAAATGATGCGAAAAGTACATTCCCATCAAGAAATCATTTTTTTTGAAAATCACATAATGCCCTTTTATTTTTTTCCTTTCTTGACCAATTACCCCCCTTAAACCAAGTTCCCATAGGGCTAGTGGCATTCAAGTTTAATGCATAGTCCAATAAGAACCGGTATGTTTTAATTGGCTTTTTATCCCATCTCTTTAAGATAAATCATTTTTGAGAAATCCTTGCTACAAGGATGACATATCCTTAAAATTCACTTTCGAGATATCGGCAATTTAGTCTAGAAACACTGTTTTTCAAGTTTTAGTATATTTTAGAAATGTTATTTAGTCTATTATTGATTAGAAAATAAGTGCTTGAATTTTCACAAATAACTGTGGCAATTAAAGATCAAAAGCTTACTTACTTTTTGCGATGAGTTTTTTAAGTGTTAAAAATTAAATATCGCAGCTTGAGAAAATCAAATGCATAAGAAATATCATAAGAGATTTCAATTTGCAAAGTTACATTTTCGACCATAACTTTTGAACGGAAGCTCTCATTGTTGTCAAACAAAAATAGAAAGGCAGCCGGCATTATTTTCCTCAATCTCAATATGTATTTTTCATTTTTAGCCTTCTGAAGGGTAATTCCACCTTAACCCTTGGGGTGCCCTTCCTCAAATAATGGGAAAATACATTCCCACCAAAAATCAAAGAGTGTCCTATCTTCCCTTAAACAATCTTTGTGACCTATCTTCCTTTAGATACTCTCGCGATTACCCTGGGGCACGTACCTGCTAACCAATTGAACTTGATGTGGCCTAGCCCAAGCTACACCAGGCTACACCCACCCACCGAGTTTTGTGACCATACAACCCCCAAGTGTGGAATAACTTGACATAAAAACAAAACACAACAAAAAATGACCCAGATTATTTTTACCACAAAAGACACTTCAATAACAAAAAATAACATTCAAACAGATAGCAGACTTAGTTTCATTTAGTTGTTTATTAATTTAAAATATAACCAGTAACATTTAACAAGTTTAAATTCTATCTTCTTAACAATCAAATTACTGTTTTAACATTTTTGGCAATTTACTTTTAAAGATTGACAGTACTACAAGCTATTTCCAAATATACCCTTGAATTATGACTTATGTGTCAAATGTTTTGAGTTTTATCACCAATAATGTAAAATACTTTCCCACACAATAAGCTGGTCAAGTTGTGCATGGCGTCTCATGACAGTTTGCCCTTCAGGAATACACTGTACCTTTTCCACATTTAAGCTATATGCAATCAAGTTTTGCATAGTGTCATTATATTTCTTGCTCTGTGGTACACATTATGTATGACCCAAAATGACAGAGAAATTCTTTTGTAAGTTCAGTGATGGAGTTGACGCGTTGACATGGAACAGATATATTGCAGTTGTAGCATCAGAAAGTTAATATTCAAGAGATAATTTGATACAAAAACTTAGAATTTCTGTGGGGAAAATCTGCAATATCCATAGTGACTGTGTGATCAAGGTTGGTGCTGTGGTTGAATTACTTTACTGGTTTGTGATAGCTTGTGTACATTAACTTGTAATAGAGGTCTTTGCATAAAGTTAATCTCAAGGCAGTGATGCAGCTGAGATTTGGTTTAAGAGGAGGAAAGAAAAATGTTGGAGGAGGAGGAAGTGCAATAATTAATTCTGGTATGTATTATGTTACTTTGATTTTTGGGTGAATTCCGGTGGGAGTAGGCAAATTGTAAAAATCTTACCTTAACAAAACTTCATATATTGTTATATCACCAAATAAAATAACACTACCTGTATTCACTTCTCCCTGGCCTTTCAAATGAAACCATATGACAAGTTTTAAACTTACACAAAATAGTTGTGGCAGAGAGGGGCTGCAACCACCGTTTTCGCTGTCCCACACCACCACACCCACCCCATAGCTACAAGTCTCCAAGGCAACAATATGCTTTTATTGTATACCTGCATTTTACAGTTCGAAAAGTTTTTTTTTTTGAGTACTACAAATTTCCCATGTGTAGTTGATTGAGTATATCCTTAGAAAATTAACAACAAACATGGTAGTATGCTACATGTGTTACCAGGTTTGACCTGTTTTAGTGTTTTCTAGTAATATCTGAAATACAATTCTGAAAACATGTTATAGAAAAATTGGCAAGAGTTCCATATGTACCCCCCTTTGAAGTTCTACATGCAACAAATATTTTTTTTTATATTTGGCCTTAGGGTGTTTATTTGTGTTAGGCCATAAATAAAAAGAATTTGTTTATTGTAGAATCTTAGAGGAGGGGTACATATGGAACTCTTTCCGAAAAATGGAGTATTAACAGTCAGTTAATATTCCTTGCAGTCGTATTATATAAAGGTTCATAACTCCAAGATGTATGAGCCTAAAGATAGTAGTGCTGTGGCTGAAATTCTAATGACCATGATTCCCATACTAGTTTGGTTTCAAATTTCTAGGCATTTGCCAGGAGTTGTACTTAAAGGTGCTTGTTCCGATTTGTGTATTGTGTTCTCTACTTGATATGAGAGCCTGGCACTTGCACATACACCCCATCAAGTACCGTGGGAAACAAACTTGCGGTTTTTGTTTATATCTTGGGAATGAAATGGATTTGAGGGCTTAAATTTCAGGACGACAATGAGAAAAATGTGGCCTTTCATCTGATATAAAAATCGATACTACTTCCGGGTAAATCAGGGGGGTCCCAAAGACGATCGAAACAGACACGCACCTTTAAAAAGGATTTAAACCCATCCCAAATTTCACTATGACTTTCATCTGACAGCTGACTCATTCTCTGATCAAATTGTACACAAGGATATTATGTTTGAACATGATCGTATCACATTATCATTTTTCCATACTGATTTTTCAAACCTCCCAGGTTTTTTTGGTGTCTGGAACCACTTTATCAATGTCAAAGTTTGAAGGTTATGTAAACCATACTGTACATTGGGTTACTCAGAGGTTACCATTTTCTGTGTCAAATCAGACAAAGTAATACAACACTAGAGAAAGAATTGGTTGTAAGAACAATTTCAAAAGTGTAAAAGGATCACCATTTAGGGCTAATGTCCAGAGGCATACACCTTTACCAATTTTAACCTACACCTACAGTAGTTTGATGCCGTTTACCTCGGGCTACTTTCTACATGTACATGTTCAATCAAGTTTCAAGAGTTCATCAGTTTTGCATGTGCTAAATTCTCACTAAATATTAAAACGTCAGTGATATATCTTTTGAAATCTAGGATAATGGTACTTGTACATAAACATTTCTTTTTTTGCAGTAGCAGCAGAACAAAATGATCACATTTTCAAGATCTGTAAAATGTACAGCAGCAGGATTTCATTGCAAAATTCCATTTCATTCAAACACAAAGGATATGAATCAGTTGGAAATAATCAGCTGTACTTGTAGAAGATACAAATGAATAAGCTTCACTCGGACTGTAATTGATAGCAGTAAAAATACATTACACTTCTAAAGTACAGGTTGTAATGTCCATCATGAAAACGCCACATATACGATGAATACGCATTTTCAAGAGTCAATTTTTCGGCAAGAGTTTCATATATACCCCCTTTCAAAGTTCTACATGTAACCAATTATCTTTTATTTTTGGCCTTAGGGATAGGGTATTTGTTATGGTGGATTCATACTTCATCGGCAGACGTCAGCTGACGCTAGTCCTTCGGACATGAAATATGTGTGTTGCATAAAAAGCATGTTTAGTGTAAGGCCATATATAAAAGAATTTGTTTCATGTAGAATTTTAAAGGAGGGAACCTCCAATTTTTCTTATCAACATGGTTAGGATCTGTGATTATGTAGCTTGTATTATATACAACGTATATCATAAAATATCTACGTTTAAAATGTAAGGCTGGCATTTTTAAGTGTTAATTTCACAGTCATTTCTTCCATTGCTTTAATCATGGAATTTCATGATGAGGCCATTTTAGACAGCAACTAATAGTTATGAAGAGATTTTGACAGCACTCCAGGAAACTACAGGACCTCAGATTCTTGAACCACTAGTCTTGCCCACTTTCGCGATCACCTAGAACATTTGTAGATATGCTAACATGAAGTTGGAGTCTTCACAAAATAATGTTTTTTCTATTTTTTGGCATTATGCAAATTAGTTTATCAAATATGCACTAAATCTGATAATTTCCTTGGAATCACTCCTAGCTCACCCTCTCAAAATTTTAAGAGTAAGAGTATTAAACACTAATCTTAAATGAAATAGCCATCAAAATCTCAACATTTTTCTCATGACTAAAAAGCAAAATATACACCATCCCATAAATGATATCTTGGTTGATTCCGCATTAAGAGTTGCATTCATTTCATTGGTATAATGTTGCAGTACTAGTACTTGAATCAAAAGCTGAAAAAAACAGGAACACATATACATATAGTTTAATACACGGTGACCTGCTTGGCCCATTACAGATCAATGCAAATACTAAAACAAATTATTTTCATTTCTTAATATTTTCATTCAATTGCCTTGGGCGGGAAGGGAGGGGAAGGAAGGTAAAGATATTTCAACCATATTTCACAATAATATATCGTTTATATAAAACTCAATTACAATAGTGAATTTTTAACTGCAAATAAGAGGAATAAAACAATGTATTTCCTGTTTCAAAGAAAGAAAGAAGTCTCTACTAAATATTCTAGGCACTTCAAGGCACCAAGGCAACTTAGTATATATGCTTTCAAAACCTGCCTACAAAAAAAATTGTTGTGAAGGTCACTTTTGATAAATATTACATTTGTTATAGATTAGAAAATTTGAAAGTATAATCTGAGATTTTACAGCACCAGAACTAGTTTTCTGAACTGATATTGTCTCCTACAATACACAATGGTATACTCGAGGACAGAAACCTTTTGACGAGCGCGTACTTCCTGGTTGTAAAAGGGGTGGAGCAATCAGCGCATATGGCATGTGGTCAGTGACCCAGCAAAAGCAGATCGCTTTGCTTTGGTGGCCAATCAGATATAAGTATGTTTTTCCACAGTAAATACACAGAGAACCAGGAAGTATGCGCTCGTCAAAGGGTCTCTCTCCCCGAATATAGGTTGACTGACGGAAACTAGGCAGAGATCAGCCACTGAACCTGTCAGGTACGCATAAATCATTGATGCTACTTCAGTATATACCGTCTGATCTTCAGTCTTGCTCTAACCTTGTCAAGTCTGAGATTTGGGTATCAAGAGAAATTGTAAATTTTTAAAACTGCATAGGCAAGAAATCTGGTTGGAATCAGTTTTGTCCACATAATATGAGAAGACAGGTCTTCTTAAGGTTATCGAATAATTATCTATGATAGCGGGTATGTTTAATACATTATTTTATTCCTCTTGTCTTTCAGTTGTATGAAATTTCTTTCTATATAATACAATGATTGTTTATTGATAGTATTCTTCATCAATGAACTAAACATGATACATGTTTAGTGCTTTTCATCAGTTATTTGTGGCTCACTGCAACAAGGTCAAAGTCAATTATTGAGGGTGCCAAAAACTAAACAATGACATAATAAATACAAGATCCACTACAAAATCATAAAAGTTGGTGCAAAAGACGACATGTAAATGACACCCTCAATATAATGACCTTGTTGCAATGAGCCACCACTACAATATACATCACTCAAAGCAGATATTTCCTTCCTTGTCAGGTTTACAGTAACTCAAAATAAGTCTAATTGATGAGATAGGTTTGAATGAACAATATACAATTACAGATATGCAATTGTTTCCAGTGACAAAGAAAATTTAGTACAATCAGAAAAAGAATTAGGTGAACTTGTACCACTTATCATCGTCAAAAGAAGGAAATATACCTTATGAGTGATGTATATATGATACATATGTAACTAATTTTTTTTTCTGATATTAAAATAAAATATCAACATTGACAGCATTTACACTTGAATCAAAACAAATCAATAATTATTTTGAAATTATAAAATTGCCCAAGTGTGAAAAATATCAAGTTAGTTGCTTAAACAGGTTTAAGAAAATGAAGTTGGTAATTACCCTGAATGTTAACATTCAGTACTTGAAAAGTTTTCTCGACTATCAACTAAAATTCATTCCCTTTTACTCCTAATGACTTGATGAACTAGATCTCATATTCCAACATTATCTTGAGGGGTATACATTTATTTTCTTGCAAAACTGATTTGCACTTATTAATCCTAATTATCCTTTACTTCAGAATAATTCATGTGGATTCTTTTTAATGCAAATTTCAGAACTGAAAATTACCCTCATGTTATATTATTAATACCCTGGGTGATAATATGAAAAGAAAATATTTTACATTTTGTGGCAACTGAAAACTGTAAATAACTTAGTATGCAAGTTCATCAAATAGCCACACCCATGCACATAGACATGCTACATATTCAGTTCATTGCATAGTGCAATTTTGCAACCCAGCTCAAGCAAAATTAACATGGTTGATTTAAACGCAATAAAATGTGAGAATTTTAATTATTATAATCTACAGTGAAGTTTAAGAAGTAATTAATAACAGTTACTCTAGAGGCAAATAACAATGTTGGTGCTTAACATATACAAAACAAAGACGACATGATATTACAATACATTTACAAGCTTAAATAAATATAAATAAGATAACAAAATAATAACAAAATAAGACAAACAAGAAGTCCATTAGCGAGTTAATTTTCATCCATACTTTTTATAAATATTTTGAAGTCTGAATCACTGTCACACCTCAATGATATGGATACCTAAAAATAAGGCTGTAATTAGCAAGATGATATCATCATACATTTATTAAAATTGTTTTTATTTATGAAGCAATAAAGATATTGTTGGCATTTTAATAAAAGCACACCCTGTATTGTATGAGAACATATTAACATACATGTAGAATACAAATATTCTAGTGTATGATGTATGATTATTTCTTTTACCTCGATATTGTCAAGTGCTTGATGTAAGCAAGCAGCATTAAAGAGATACCGGCACATTTGAAAAATGGTATGCCCTCTTCTAATGGCGTAGACTATCATTTGCGAGCAAATTGAAGAAACTTCATATTTTGTGAAAATGTGCCAGTGCCGCTTTAAGTTAATCTCATGTGAAAGGTGAGTGCGAATAGTTGTACAATGCGTGAGCCTCTTATCTATTGGGCAATTCTACATACATACATAATTAGTGACCTGTTCATGAATAAACATTTGTATGAATACCACCAACTCCATACTGTACTTTTTTTTATTACAGTCAATTAACAAGGACAATATAATATAGCACCAATTTTAATGAAAATACCACAAGCATATGAAAATTTCAGAAACGGCATGAAATGCAAAACAGAGAGCTGTTACAATCTTCAACCCCTCACATTAAATAAAAATCTAATGTTATCCCATTCATGTGAAAAAAAACCACAATTTTTGTTTTTGATAGACACAAAGCTAAGTGTGTTCAATTTAACTAGAAGACTCAATTTTATTGTTAATTTGAAAGTAATTTATTTTCTTATGGAGAAAAATCTTTGCATTCTCGAACCTACCATACAAAAGCTTTATTCAATTTCACCATATTAGCTCTAGGTTCTGGGTTCAGCAGCCTAGGCCACTGGTATCTGCCATTGCAGAACTTACTTATACAATTTGCCTGAAATAAATATTTGAATGGATGTAGTCACATTTAGAATTTGTTTGCCTGAAGCTATCTCTTAGTTGTGACAATGTCAAAAGACTTCTCTTTCACCATGTCTTTCACAATATCTTTCAAAGCATAGGTTTCAATAATCTAGTAAATTGAGTCTCTAAGTTAATTAAAGGTGCATTTCATGATCCTACCACCTTTATTTTTGTTTATGCATCATAGATATCCTTGAGAAAAGCTCATTTCAAAAATCTTGGTTGATTCTGTTGAGCATTTTGATGTTATGAGCAAATGTTCATATTACAATGCCCAATGGGCCACTATGTTATAATTTGTCTATTTACAAAAAGAAGATACAACATTTGCACATAAAACTAGGCACACATACTATACTTTGGTCAACAGCTCAGATAATACAAAATCTCAACATCTTTTTAAAGTCAAGTCAGGGAAATGAGCGAAAAGATCATGAAATGCCCCTTTGCACACAGAGTTGAAAGAATAAGCTAAGTAAGAATTTTAAAATAATTTGGACCATCATGAGAACAAAAGTGCAAAGGGGCACTCTGTACCCAATTGCTTTGGTCTGTAATACTTGTGGTATAAAGTAAGTTGCTGCCCTTGTCTTATGCCTTAGCATTAGAGATGAGCATTCTTTACATCACACACTTTGATTAAAAGCTGCTTATGTAAAATATGTACACCTTATGTACAAGCAATAAACTTAATTCAAGGTCTCTAAATAATACTGCATAGCAGGATCATTTAGTGGTTATTTTTTTAGAGTAAGTTTTACTGTTTTGAGTAGTTTTATGGTTTAATTCATTGCTCTGAATCATCACATATTAAACCATAAGGCTCAAAACTATTTTGGTGGATTTTCAATTCTGAAGTTAGCTACAAATACTGCCCATTTAAAACTTGCACAATCCCCCTGGCAGTGATATTAATCTAACAAGGTCAAAGGTCACACAGGGGTCATTTGAGGTCAAACTGAGCACACCCTATATGAGTCTTTAGCCAGTAATTCTTTTGACTGGGTATGAAGTAAATCAGAAAATATGTACTAGAGTATCTGGAACATTTACCCTGATTTAACCTGACCTAGAGATCTGTATCACACCAGATGTAGTATTACCTACTGTAGTCCTTTGGTGCAAGAGTCGTCAAAAACGGAAGAGGGATGCGGGCAGCATAACAAGTTGTTTGGGGAGATGGACAACAATGCGGACTACAGCATCTGTTACGGGGAAATCCCTTCTGGCTAAGCCACCAGGGGGATAAAGCATCCAAATAAACACACACAAAGTATATCCATTAACAGTACTTGGTACAAAAGGCATGCAGACAAGAATACTGCAATTACTTTTGTTTAACATGAAATTGCACCTACTTTGCCTTCATAACATCGTATGATAGCTTTGGTCATATGACACAAGCTAACAAAATGCTAAATCATAACTATACACACAAAATTTAAATTATTTCAACTTGCAAGTTAACTATGCTAATTAAATTTTTGTTTCATATTTACATAAGAAATTTCAAAATGTTCTGGTCATATGAATGGTTTAAATTGGTCAGACACAATTTGGTATCTTAGAATCCCTAAATTGGTTAAAATATGAATCCTAAAGATGTCACAAAGACATATTGAGAGAGAGAGAGAGAGAGAGAGAGAGAGAGAGAAAGAGAGAGAAAGAGAGAGAGAGAGAGAGAGAGAAAGAGAGAGAGAGAGAGAGAGAGAGAGAGAGAGGTGATATTTTTTTTAAATTTAACTTAACCTGAGGACTGCATTCCAACAAATCCACCTATGTATGCATTTACCACAATATTAAGGTAGGATTATCGGCTACGGCTTCATGCCCAGATCTTATTGAAATTCTCATGAAATGTTGGTATTGGTGAAAGAAACATTATGTGTGCCAAATTTTAATTTTTTCCAAAAAAGCATTTTAGAGATATGTCACATAATGCGTTTTCAAATTTCCATAGACTTTGTACCTGAGATGAATATGTATATTCATCTCAGCTTAGTACAGGGGCTGATTTTGGCAGTATAGAAAATGACCAAAATGGGGCAATTTTGTGAAAACTACACATTTTATTTTAATTATTTCTCAAGTAATAAGATTGATGTTTTGGTTTAATGGTTAAAGAAATATCAAAAATCCATACAATTTTTTATTTTTCCTGTGTGTCATCAAAAACAAAGAACAGGTGGTCGCAACAACACTTTTTGTTGAAGTATTTCTAGAAATACTGAAGTATCCACTTTTCATAATTTTTCCTAGAAGAAACTACAACTCCCTTGGGGATGAATAAGGTGTCATATGAAAGGAAATCAAATTTAGAAAATTCTAACGTTAGATTTGCAGTTTGAGTGTTTCTATTTGAAATTTTTAATTTTCCCTAAAATAATTTTTTCTAAAGAATTAAACACTTGATTAAAAAAAGCTAACATGAGATTTTAGGTATTTTGTTTATATACACATCCCTAAAGTTTCAGCTTAAAAGCACCTTCCATTTTTGCTGGGAAAAATTATTTATTGTAAAAATTAGGGAATTTTAAAAAAATAAATAAACACTAAAACAAATCATACGGTCTTGAAACTGCAAAAAATTGTGGAGGAGAGTCAAATCCGTACCATAGTCCAGTTTGAACTAAATTGATTCCGGGGGTTTTGATTTATGGTCATTTTTCTATAAGACCATTTTATCCGATGATCCTACCTTAACACCCTGAAGACAACCAACCTCCTTACCATACCTGCTTGGCTCATTACATGTTATTACACCTCATGAATATTAATGAACATAATCAGGCTATTTCATTGGCTGATTCCTATTACGCGAGCCTTCCGGACGACAAATCGCGTGTTTGTGCATGTTTATTTTGTATTAACGCAGCAATTTCTTCGTCTGTCAAAGGCGCAATTGACCAATGAAATGGAAGCACTTATGCCTATTATCTCATGAATATTTATAAGGTGTAATAAAAAACAAATACTACATGGTTTATATCGGGGAAATAGGGCACACTATTTTCCCTTGGTACTGGCTACGTAGCCAGTACCTCGGGATAATAGTGTGCCCTATTTCCCCTCTAACCACATTTGTATAATATAACAGGATACACCACTCCAAGTTAACAGTAGATGTACAAATCTGCATCCACCTTTAAATTTTTCTTAACATGTTTCTGATTGGCTAATTACATCATATAACCACTTGAATAACCAATCAAATTGACCGTGCTTCAATTTACAATATTTACATTTGTTTTCCTGTTCAATCCACGGGAGGAGGCTACATGTACCTGTTTCCTCAAGAGAACTCACATTGCATGCACTGAGGTGTGTCCCATGCACCAAAAAAAAAAGATCACTACCTATCTTTTCAAACACAAAATGCTCTATTTTTACAATTCTAAACTCTCTGGCTTAACCAGTTGGGGTGTTTGTTATTAAAGGTGCACCAAGAGATTTCACATAACAGGTGTCCCTAAAAATGTGAAAATTCAGATTTTTTTGCACTGATGTGAAGCTTTCTATCAAAAATGTACCCATGTGAAAGGATTAAGCTGAAAAATATTTCTTTGGTACAAAAATTGTAAAATTTCTAATTTCCTATAGGAGCAAATACTAAATTCAGCCTATATTTTATATTGAAATTAAGCAAAATTCACTGCCAAGGCATTTCTGTAACCAAAGGCAAGGTAAGAAATCTACTGGGGTCTTATCTATATGAAATCATATATGACACAATATAAGGGTGCCCCAAAATCTCTTTTTGCACCTTTAAGTTGGTGCATATATCTTTACATGCAAAAAATAATAATTAAACCCCATCTTACAACTACTGTCTTTCTTACAATGTATCTGATTGGTTGAACACATGTTATGACCATTTGAATAGCCAATGAAAATAATGTACTGTAACAGTTCCTAAATATTTTATCCAAATCCTCTTCAACCCTACCACCATTCTTATCTTGGTTTTCTTTGGCTCAATAAATCTTATAGGCTTCTTTGAAGCCAATCAACATGAAGTTCTCAAGAATTATAAAATTGAATGCATCTGAATGTATCCTCCTTTCACAATCACTGAACATGCTTTTTTAAAAAAGAGTATCTTTACAGTATAAGATCTCATTTTGGGACATATCACTTGGTTCATAGGCATTTATTGTATTTTTGTAATATTTACATCTTTAGTATTTGTTTAAAACTGTCAGAGAACCAAAACATTCTATTTTTTCAGAATAGAAATATATTTGTGATTCAGATCAATGATATCTCTAAAAATACAGCATTCCGTGTAATCCCTGGTGTTGTCCTGCTACCATTTTTTTTGCAAATGAAACAAACAAAAAACACTTTCCTCTGATGACCTTTGACCCAGATTGACCTTCATTGTTGATTGTTTAAAACATTTTTTTGGCTCAAAAACCATAGATTATAACCAAGTTCAATTTGGAATGTCAACTTGAAAAAAAATGCAAATATTATTTAACATAATGAATATGCAAATAAGTCAAATGGGTAGAATTCAACATGTTCTATCATTGAATCAATTATGAAGTTAATATTATATGTACATGCACACGCCTACCACACCCCCCCACAACACAAGATTCGAACAGGCCACGCACACCCGCACGCACGCACACTCCACCCACAAACACACACTACCAACATAGGTGTCAACCTGCAATAAACGACACAAAACACGTTTTTTCAAATCTCTCCTGTCTCATCGTTCATTACCACGCATCTGCATAGTCACCCGACGGCCTGCAAGCTTCATAACCACCTACCACTGTTCTCCTACGGATGGCAATTACTTGGGCCGAGTCACCACCAGGAAGTACATCGCCCCTCTTGGATCATATTCTGAAGGCGGTCCACCTGCTGCAGACTTGTGACCAAACACAGATCCTGGTCCTTGTAGGATGGGGGTGATGAATGGGCTAAGGGGTGAAGCATACCCTCTGGAGGCCCACCGCATGGTGGGGCTGTCTAGCTTTCTCTTGTTGCACTTTGGTGCTTGATGGTGGATGCTGAATCTGACCTTTGAACCCATTATAACACTGATACTGGTTCAGTGGGTAGTTAATGTGAAGTCCCCACCTCACACCCTGTCATGATTACAACAACTGAAAGCAGTTGAACAGTTAGCTGAAATCAACAAAATACCCAACAATAGTACCAGTAGGTTGTTAACTCTCTTCCTGTAATAACTGGTGTTTTATGATTCTTTTGCTACATATCTTGGTTTAAATGTTAAAAAATTTGATTGTCACAAATATTTAACATTACCAACAAAAATACATAACTTATGGATTTAAGTCCAACATAGCCTTTGTGATTCCATTACACAGCAATCTTTAGTAAACTAAACAGGTAAAAACATGAAATATGCAACAATAAATAAAAAAAATCACACATCTGCAATAAAATGGTTTGCATTTAACACACAAACACACTACCCTTTCTTGGGAAATTTAACAGTAAATGACAATTATCACCCCCACATTATCAACCCCACTACATAATAACCGAGGTAAACTTCTATGCTATCTGATCTAATAGGGCTAAAGCGAGGATATGTAAAATTAAGATAAAGGCAAATTTACGAGCAAACAATAACATACATAAGAAAATTGACATTTGCAAAAGTTTGTAACTTTGCCAATAATATGATCAGATATGGCAATTTCACACAATAGATCGTGGATTACTGTACAAGAGAATTAATGGTACAGTATAGTCTAATTTTCACTATTTCCTCTGGTTTGGCTTAATGAATCGCACTGTGTCATATCTGCACTGAATTGGATTTTAATTAAAGTACTATATCTGGGCTCATACTTCTTGACAATTTAGAACGTATGTTTGCTTCCTTCCTCCCCGCCAAACCATCGCGCCACCGTTTTGTCACGTAATGTTCCCCCCAATACCCAAGGTTCCAACGCGCGCATTTGTGGGTTATGGTGGGGCCAGAATTATGAACAGAAGTAAACTACTTTATAATGCAATAAAATCAACTCTAAAGAAAGCATGTGATGTATCACCATCAAACAGTTTGTTTTTGGCCAAGCTTGTTTTAAAATAAAGCCAGAATGTTTTTGCCAAATAAAAAGTAGCATTTTTTTACTTTCTTACACACATAAAGTTAAATTCAAAAACATTTAAATTCAAAAAGGAAAGATATTTCGAAAGCTTATTTTAGTCTTTCTAGTAAAATCTCACTTATCAAAAGCAGATTAAAGCTGTATCTTTTGATGTGCAGTGTCAAATAGGTTAATAGGAAACAACTTATCAGAAACAACAGCATTACAAAAATTTGATCACTTCAACTAGAGCTAAGAAAAACTTCAAGGTGCGCCAGAACCCTATACCTACCATATGACTTGTTGGGGCATGTTTTGTTGCTCTGGAACCAAAGCTGATTCACTTTATTTCCTCACAGATGGCTCCAGCTTCCTACAATGAGACAAACAAGATTCAATAGAAAGGTTATCAAACCAGGTGTTATTGCTGACATTATTGAAACAAAATATATGTGATGGTTATTGAGATTTAAATCACTTTCAAAATGTTATCAATCTGAGTGTCTATCATTAACCCTAACACGCGAACGAGATGCATTCAAAAGCATCGAATCCTTGGTACCGGTCGATAATTGCATCTCATTGCCTCTCGCCCGTCAACAACTATTTTTTTTGGTTCGGCGAACAGGACTCTCAATGCTTTTAATTGCATCTGGGACATCTTCCCAGAAAATGACCCGATGCTTTTCATTGCATCTGGGACAGTTTCCTGCCGCAGAAAGATCGAAATTGGCGCATGCCGTTTCAATGCATCTCGGCCGATGTGCCCGCAAAGATCAAATTATGGCGCGAATTGGCTTTGCATGCATCTGGACAGTTTTGCCCGCCGAAGAGCGAACTTGGCGCAATGCTTCTAATTGCATCTCGCCGTCTTCCCGGAAATTACCGATGCTTTTCATTGCATCTCGGACAGTTCTTCGCGGAAAATGCACTTTTTCTTTCTTGCATTTTGGGCCGTTTAAACCGGGCTAGTATTGCAAACAAGTAGAAGCAAGTCAGATTCATACAAAAACTATTTTGTCATGAAACCAATTTTTTTGCTTCCTTTTTCAAAGTTCAACCTGCCGTGGCCCTGCCACGTTGATTTTCATTTAAGAAAAAATAACAATCCAGCCTTCCTTGGCCCTGCCACGTCGTTGTGATACAAAAAAACGAACCAAACCCACAAGTTGAGTCTAATTCTTGCCAGCCTTACGCCTATGCATAGCACGTTTTTAGCAAAGAAGTACCCTCAATTTTGGCCGGTCTGTTCGCTTTTTTTATCGTGCAGGCCGGCAAGTAAAAACTTTTATTTCTTTTTTTACCATGGGGGAAGAAACTCGTCGTTACTCCTCGTGAGGATAAACCAACCCCAGGAAATTACCCGGCATCACCACCGACTAAATCTAAGCCCTCGCGGGCCATAAAGCCCAGGTCTTGGCACTAAAGACCACTAATCCCTGCAGCCATCAAACCTGCACCTAAACCTACCACTAAATCTAAAGGACCTTCGGGCCATAAAGACCCAGGTCCTTTGCAATAAAGACCCGCTAACTCCTACCGCCCATAAAGCCCGCCCGCGTCCCTACTTTTAAAAGCTCACAACACGGACCGTTTTAGCGGTGATGCGGGATATCCTCGCCCAACCAAGCAGCGGACGCTCGGTTAACGTTAGCCTAGTGAGTACTATTGGAATAAAAATCGTGCGATCAAATGGTAGCTAAAATCGTGCGATCAAACAGGTAGCATCCTCATTTCCAACCGTCATGTCTACAACACCAAAACCTTGGCGGTTCATTGGGCAACCGACGGTCAATGCACAGAAGCCAATGGATCTTGTCACTAGAGAATCAGGCATTAGTCCCAACATTTACTTCTCACACTACAGGGACTAGCAGATAAGAATAGGTCCATAGCTAGACAGACCCCGTCCAGCATTTCCTCCTTATCAGAACACAATCGTAATCAACGGGCGCGCCGGAATCATCCGGTTCCCCGCCCGAACTACGGCGCCGCATGTGGATCTGAGATTAGCGAAGTGGGTTCCGATGATCCCTCTTGCTCTGGTGCATCAAATTGGAGGTATACTCTTAGGTGGTGTCCAGTCCTGAGTTCATAGCTCAGACCCTCAAGGTTGATCTGAGATTAGCAAAGTGGGTTCCGAAGATCCCTTTTGCTCTTGGTGTTCAAGTGAGTGTCTTGCTGTTCATCACTGCATCTACGAGCAAACTGCATAGGGGTAGTCCTAGTAAGTTTTCTTAGCCTTGCAACTAAGGTACGCACTCCTACTTTTCACCCGAACTACCCGTAGATCAATGTAGTTTGAAACCGTTAGTGGGTTAGCCCTAGTTCCCATCTAACTGGCACGAGGCGATCACCGGCGTTAAAGCTATGCCTCATTTCCCGTCCCCTGCAATTCGTGTTTTTCAACAGTAGTTTCATTGCAACGGGGTTAGTATTTAGTCATGGTTTTTACATCTGTCACCCGGCTTCCGTCAATTCCTTGTTCCAGAGGAGCATTGGCTCGTGCTTTGTATTTAGCCTTATATGGATTTTTTACACCACCCATAATTAGGGCTTCTCATCAATCACAACCCTACTTCTCGAAAGCCTAATACTAGCCGGCAACGAGCGTCCGCATGGACCTGACGTGCCCTAATACAGCACACGTCCCCACTCAGCAGACATTGGCCTTCCGTCACTGGTAAGTCACAGCTTCCTTACGCTACATTTCCCGCACGCTGCTTGCACGGTGGGATTCAGCGCTGGGCTTTTCCCGCTTCACTTCACTCGCCTCTACGGAGGGAATCCTGGTTATTTCTTTCCTCCGCTTAAATTCAGTGGGTGATATCGCTCGATCTAAGGTTGACGTCAGAAAGACCATTGAGAATGTTGTTCGTTCCCTAGCAGCGAACAGGCCGCGCCCGCACAATATCGCCAGTATCTCTTTTCCGCCTGCTCTCCTCGGAACCATTCGTGGCGGCACCTTAGCTTCACCCCCGTCCCAGAGCTTTCCAGACGGCGGTTCCGTAGGGATTTACCCCGGTCAGAACGCTGCGCAATGTTTCCGCTGGTTCTGCCTTCCCCCTGACGTCCAGCCCGCGCCTCTCGCACGGAACACAACAGGTTGTGGAGGATTCTAGGACTCCTTTAAGGCCGCATCTGTGTCCTCCCGCTCTGCGCCGCGCTTGCACGGGCTCATATTACGGAGGCGGTTGCCATCGTATCCCGCGTCTGCGTGTTACCGCATACGCGACTTCTCGTATTTAGCGACCTTCAGACGAACGGGGTCCGGGCCCGCTCCGTGGCCCGGACCGCTAGCGTTCAAATCCAATCACATGTCTCGGTGCACTAGCCCAGCGTACCCACAGCACGCCAGCTAAACCACCCGTGGGTCAGCGTTAAGACCACTCGCAAGATCAACATTGTGGCCTACAATAATTCCCCTTTTCTCGCATCCCATTCGAGCGGGGCCGAGGACCTGTCAACGACGTTAAATTTGGGCATGTTTTTTCACAGGTATCCCCCCGCTATTATGTTTCACCATGCAACAATAGTACGCCAAAAAAAACCCGGCGATAGGACTCTCTTCCAGTAAGAGATCGGTCTGGCTACTTAAAAGGGTTTTATTTATGCCGTTGACTTACGTGTTCAACACACAGAAGCGTGTTGACTTCGGCGTGTCCAACAATTTATGCCCCCCCCCCCGTGTTGTCCCAATCTCGGCACCTCACCTTTAATACGCACTAACGCACTCAAACGGACCAGTCAGTTACATAATATATAAGCCTTAGCCAAGCCTGACTATCAGAGGAGTACCCCCTCTTATAGATATACGTTCTGGTCCGAGCCCGGCCCCACCACTACAGGCCGGCTTTTCTGGCCTCTGCGCATGTTACATTTTTTTTGTACAACAACCATGTAACTCTACCCGAAAGTGTCCTAGCTCACAAACCAGATTTCGCATACGGCCCACGTCCATTTTTTAGCTCTCCTCTCCAGCGGAGAGCCACTCCGGTAAAATCACCCACTAGTGGGAAAACCCCGGATCTGCTGCCTAACAAAATGTTTGCCGGCACAAGTGCACTACCCTACAGCCGCCAAATACTGGCCAAGGGCGAGCCTTCCCTGGATCAAACCAGAACCACTTACCGCTAAAGACCAAGGAACGTCTGCTCTGGACTTCGTCATGTTTCACCCAACAGTGTACCTAATGGATCTTGGGTGATCTCTTGGTAAAGACCAAGGAACCAGGTCATCGCCCGTCTACCGTATTTCGCTTGCGTGGCAGTACAAGTGTCCCGCTCGGCCTTGGTCCATTTTCAACAACCAACATGTCCTATTGATCTAGGGTGATCTCTTTGTAAATAGCAAGGAACCAGGTCATGTTCCCGTCTTAACGTAATTCACTGTCGTGAATCGTCAAGTCAACATACCATCCCTCTTATATATACTTCTGGTTCCCGAGCCAGGCCCCAGCCCGCTACAGGCCGTCTTTTCTGACCTCTTGGCTTTACTTTATTGTACACAACTATTTAACGCTTTAAAAAAAAAAAAAAAACGAAAGCGTCCCTAGATCACAATCCAGATTACGCATACGGCACCCGTCCATTTTTTAGCTCTCTGCTCCAGCTGAGAGCCCCGCTCTCGATAAATAATCCACTACTAGTGGGAAAAAGCCCCGTCTACCGCCTACAACAAAAATGTGGCGTCACACACACTAGCCCGCTAGAAACCAAAAACCACAGGCTTGGAGACATACTCCCTATAGTATACGTTCCTTGGTCCCCGGCAGTTTGCCGCCCAATGCACCTTCCGATTTCCCTCACCACGTTCATCCTGACCACATACGACCGGTGTGGGTCGCGATCAGAAACCGCAAGTCGGGCACTTTCTACTTGCTTATGCACGCGGTATGGCCCCTTAAATGCCATCTCCTAGGTCGCTTTTGCGGAAACCAGACAACATGCCAACAATTAGTCTCAAGCTACAGGGGCAACCCCCCTGCCAAATAGTTTGAGAACACTGCTCCCTAGCCAGCCGTGCCAAAGCAGGGACATTCACTTAGCAGGGCCACGGCAGCGCATTTCTTCTCTAGAGTCGGGACACGGCAGGGAATTCACTTTGCAGGGCAACGGCAGCGCCACTTCTTATCTAGTGGGCACGGCAGTGACATTCACCTATCAGGGCCACGGCAGCGCCACTTCTTATCTAGCCGGCCACGGCATGGACATTCACTTAGCAGGGCCACTGCAGCGCCACTTTCTTATGCTATCGGGCCACGGCAAGGGACAATCACTTAGCATGGCCACGGCAGCCCCCACTTCTTATCTAGCCGGGGCACGGCAGGGACATTCACTTAGCAGGGCCACGGCAGGGACAGTTCACTAGCAGGGCCACGGCAGCGCCACTTCTTATCTAGCCGGGCCACGGCGAGCAAGCAAAAAAAAACTTTGAAAAAGAAAAAAAAACAAGAAGAGGCTATAGAGAACAAAACACATGCCTATCACGGACAAAGGAACTTGGCTACTAAAACTTCATGAATCTTTCCCCTCAATTTTGTTTGACATCTCTTTTTTGCATTCTCTAACGCAGGCGGGCCAGGGGGGGGTGCGGCAGGTGAAAGTATTAGCCAAAGGCCTATAGCAAACCTTCAAAAACATATGCCCTAACATAGAACTAGCAAATCGCTACTAACACCAGTCCATGAATGTTTCCCCTCAATTTATTGGTGTTAACACGCCTATAAGTAATGATACGCATTCCTGATCCGGGAAAAAGGTGTCATGTCAAATTTCCAAAAAACGGTTTGAAAACATCTGCGTGGTATGGTGTTTCATTGTTTTAAACTGGTTTGCTTGCATTGCTTTACCTTTCTTTCTTGTTTCCTTCCTTTAGTAAATTTGTACGTGTAGTTTACTGATCATGAGAAAAATAAGTCTAACAAAGTTCCAAAAAAAATCAGAAAAGCCATAGTTTCGTGCAGTGCCAATGTGCACATGCAAATAACAAACATGACATTAAAAATTTTCCTACTTTTATCTTTATTTTATTATCCAGTTTACGATAATGTGTTCACCTTTTAACCAAATCTTAGTGTCTCTTGACTGGGGAATGTATTGTTCACTATAGGTTCTTTTTGTTTATGTTTTTTAACAAGAATAAAGTTGAAAAAGGTTAATGTCCAACAACGTGTGCTGTAGTTTCATTTTGTTATTCTGATTTTTCTTCTCGGTTGCATTCTTACTTTTCTTTCTTGTTTCTTTCTTGAGTCAAGTTGTGCTTGGTGCTTTACTGATCATGAGAAACGTCCTAAACAAACAAGAAGTTCCAGAAAAGTTCCAAAAAAGGATCAAATAAGCCACATTGTTTCGTGCAGTTCCAAAGTTGCATATAACACTAAACAAAACACTAAACTTAGAATTTTTTCCTAATGTCTCTATCCGTTTACGATAAAATGTGTTCACTTTTATTTTAGCTACTTTTTGGATTGAACCACGAACATTTATAAATATGTCAACATCAAAGTTTTGGTGCAACCTCAAATCAGCCCCATCGGTAGCGTCCTCACAAGAACCACCCGGTAGCCAGCAAAACATCGGTAGAAAACCTGCCCAGTTCTCATGGTAGCATCTTCCCTTGGTCGCAAAGAGGAGACTGAAACCAATGATAATATTTTAATTTCGTAAAGGAGTAATTTGGCGACCTAACTTTGGAACATGCAAAATAAATTGAACTAATTTGGAGCAGGGGGTTCGACATAACATCTAAAAGAGCAACTAAAAAAGAGAAATG